>CAKNWT010303004.1:0-19570 GCA_932066315.1 Andricus coriarius | reverse complement strand
TTGTTTTTGAAAAATTTCTGCTGGGGTCATTCAAGAGCCTAAAATGAGCCCTCAATTCCTGTGAAAGAAAAAAATTGATTAGCGTATATTTATTTTTTAGGGTAGTTTTTCTGTGATAGGGGTTGTTTTTTAAAAATTGCGCCGGTGCTCGTTGAAGAGCCTAAAATGAGCCTTCAATTCCTCTTTAAGAAAAAAGTTGATTTAACAAATATTTCTATCATGGTACTGCTAGCTTTACGTAAAGCTGGCAGTACCATGCATTTTTTCAAAAAAATGCAGAGCCCAAAATTTGGCTTTTGGGTATTAAATGAGCCTTAAATGAGCCCTCAATTCTGGCATAGGTTATACGTTGTTTGGGTATGGTGGTACTTCCAGCTTTACGCACCTGAATTTAAAGCAATTTGTAATTTTGTGCCTGCATGGAAACTTATTTGCAAGGATTCTCTAGTGGCTTGTCTCTCTCAAAAGTAAGTTCGATTTTCAAGGGAATGAAAGAAAGGCATCTGTATAGCTGTCAGTGACGTGAGTTTTCGCGATAACTTTCTCTAAAGGTACCTGTACCTGTTTCTGTACAGGAATCTGCGCCTCAATTTACTTCGCAAAGGACCCTGTACAGGGATGTTTACAGAATCATTTAAAGGTTGCTTTGTCCGTGCAGGTTCCTTTGTAGGATCATGTGCAGTTTTCTTCACCGAATGCCTGCATAGGAACCGACAAGATTACATATTCAAGCTCGTGTACAGCAACATGTTCAGAATTCTCCGAGGTTCCTATACAGGAATTTTCAATTAGGATCCTTTTGATTCAGATAATTTTTGATTAATTCTATCCACCGATGAGCAAATCAGCCACGTAGACGACGATTATAACGGTACTGCTTTCATCATCTAGCGTGTACATGCAAAGATCCACCCTAGGTCATATCATTTCTATAGCTTGGAGAAAAGATTAAAGGGTTTGTTCAAACAACAAACTTTGTCTTCTTGTCCGGGAATGTCGGTGAATATCGCCGGATGTTGCATATAGAGGTCGTCTCGAAGGTCTCCCTGCATATAGTTGCTATCGAAATCCATTTTATGGACAAACATTTGTCTTGTAGCATAGCCAGCTAGAATAGTACGTATCGTTTAGTACCTTGAGACTGATGAGTAAACTTCCTGATAATCGTCTTCCCGTTTCTGCTCACAGCCGCTTGCAACTTTTCGAGAGCTCAACGCTTTGAGCCTGGGGTTCTTGTTTTGACTATTAATGGGCTCACCGAGATTGAGTCGTTCTCTGCTTCAATGTTCCGCTGCTAGACCCGCAATTACTGGATACAATTACTGAGACCTCCCTTGACAGCTCGTTCAACAAATTCCTGGCATTAATTGGCTTGTTTCAGCACTGGATAATGGTAGTGTGAGCGATGCGTCAAAAAATCCTGTATCCTCCAGGGAATCTCATTCCGAAAATTGATCGTTCGTAAGTTGATTCGCTTTTTGGTACCCCATTGCCTGAAGAGGTACTTCAAAAGACCCAATACAGAGTCCACAGTATTTTCTTTTTGTTGATTCTCTATGGAATGCACATTGACTGCTAGGTCTTCAAACAAACGAACATCTCGCCCTTTTATAAATTTGTTAGTTTGCTTATGACATGATTAGTACGCATTTTCTTCTTGCGAGTCGCCAACTAGGATATGTATTCCTTGCCCCTTGGATCAAGTTCGCTACACCCAATTTTCTTTTTCAAAGCAACCACTTTCCTTCCGATTACTTTTATGAATCCAAAATAAGAAGTCTTCTCCATCCACATTTCATAAGATGCTTTTTAGCCCAAAGCCTTCGACAGACATCGTTTGCTTATAAAGACAGCTGCTCTCAGAACCTCTGCCCATAGATATGTTGGCCGTCCGGATTCAAGTTGGACTAGGCGTATTTGTTTGAAAAACTTTTTTTTGAAACTATTTTATTCTCATACAAGTTTTTCACATTAATATTTTCTGTAATTAATGCTGTAAATAACCATTATTAGAAGCAAATTCTTTTATTGAAAACATTATCGAATTGCTTAAACAATTTTTTTAGAATTATTTGTACATTTTGCTGGAAACGCAATGTAAAAATCTTATTTTTTCCTAAATTTGGTCAAGCATGTCGCTCACAGTTAAATATTTGAATGGCAGACAAATTCTTTAAGTAATTTACCTTTGTTTAAACAATTTTTTCACATTGGCCGAGAAAAATTTTTTTTTAGTGAGATTTTATGGATCGTGATAGTTATATTCTCAGAATAATTTGAGCAATTATTTATGTGTACTTAAAACACGAAAAATTATCTTCTATTAACAAAAACTATTAAATAGTTGAGGTGTCTCATCTCAACCCAGAGCATGTAGCAAGGTTAATTGAATGTATAGAACCACTTCTATTTTTTAAAACTACTGTAGATTGAAAATATTTTACTGAAAAGGATCACTATGCTTATCTCGCCCTGGTCTCCCCTACAAATTATCATTATTAAATTGTTTAAGAAATTCGGTAATGACGAATACCGCATTATATACAGAAAATATAAATTTGAAACATTTGTTTGAGAACAAAATTGCTTAAACAAAAAAACAAACTATTTAAACAAATGTGAATTTTTTGCGCAATAAAATAATAATAATTGTTTAAACATTTAGTATGTTTGTAGAGAAAACATATTATTGAAAAAATATGAATGAATATAGATATAGATTATTTTGAAAATATAAATACATGCTGGACTATAAAAAAAAATTTTGAATTGAAGAAGACATTAAAGAATTTTAAAATTTCTCATATTATATCATTTTAATCAAGTTTTAATTAAAAGCATTACAACTTCAGAACTTTGACTTACAAATTAAAAGATTAAATAATGAAATAATGAAAATCGTAACGTTCATAGTTTAAATTTGGCACCATGAAATTTTAAGGATTTCTAGCTTTCTCTACGTAATTAAAAAAATTCAGTTTCAAATTGTTTATTTTTGAATATTTGATTTAAAATTGTTTATTAAAAATGAAGAGTCAAATAATGCCAAATATTAAAAAATCATTTGTTTCCTTAATTAAAAAAATTCCAATTGAATGAGTTAAAAATGTTAGACTGACACATTATTTTAATATGATTAAAAATTGAACAAAAGCATTTTATTATTAAAAAGATTTAGAATTGTCTTGGAAGATCAACTATTGTACAACTTTTAATATTCAAACTACACTTTGATTTTGTAAATCAGGTATTAATTTACATTTGAAGATTCTGCTCTTCAACAGGTTCCTCATCAGAAATTAAAAATTTTTTTAATTGAGTAAGTTTACAATTAAACGTAAAATTTGATAAAAATAAGTAAATGCTGTTATTTTCCTATTTTTCGCGGTCCAAACAAATTTCTGGTCATATTCTCATTTTCCTGGTGCATCGGCCATCCTTGTTTTTCAAATAGTTTCTGGGATTTTTGTGAATAATTCTAGCAGACGGAAAAAAGAATTGCAAGTTATATCAAAGAAAATTTTTAATTGGATGAAAATGAAAAAAGTTATGTTTTTCAAAATGTTCTAGTAAGAAAAAACAAAAAATAGAAAAAACTATTTTCCTGATTCTAACTAAATTAAATTTAAAAAGTTTGATACTTTTCAAAATTTTTAAAATTTTCATAAAATGTGAAAACCCATTTTTCTGATAGATTAAAAAATTTCAATCTAAATTTTTTGCTGGATATCAACCATGTTTTGAAACTATTCTGCTGTCTAATCGAAGAATTGATTGTTGATTAGACAAGCATTCAAAAAGTTAGGTCATTATCAAAATGAGGCAATTTGTTTTAGAGGATCCGCAAGATTTAATCATGATTTTCAATAGATTTTAACAGGATTTACAAATTACCTTAAGGTTGTTGCAATGGTGTACAAAAAAATGGCGAAATTTTTGAAGCACCTACAGTTATTACCAAGATTCAATAAATCGGGATTAAGATTATAAAAACTCACTCTGAAAATTTTCTAGACCTCGGAAAAGGTTTCGCAGTGGCAGAACTTTTATTAGGTCTCTATTTGTTCGAAAAAATACGATAATTGCTGAAAACTGAGCACTGCGAAAATGCAGTGTGCATTATTAGAATTTACGTCATGACAAGTGGCAGCATGCAGATGAGACTGTTACCGACAGTCATTTTTCGTAGTACGATCAAGCTATCGGCTGTCATATAACATTTTGAATAGCTTTTGACCTAAGCACTTATTATAGTAAATTTAATTCATATTGCATTGAAATACTGGTGGCTTCATATCTACAAATTTTTTCCCATTTTATCACCAATTTTTAAAACTGAAACTCTTGACACACGCCGAGCTAAATCTTTTTTTCAAAATACTTTGTGCTCTAAATTCTTCGTAGGAATTTTTCCTGCGTATACTGAGAAAAAAGTTTGTTTAAATGAAACCATTAAAATTGAAAAACATTAAAAAATTCATTAATCAATAATTGCTATATTTTTCTTTTTACAGCACCAATGTATGCAGATCAATGGTCACATCATCAGCAAGGTAATGCAGAAACTAAAATAAATTAAAAAACTAATATTGCAGTTTTTTTCCTAAACGTCTAGGTTTTTGGGGTAACGTAGGCTACGTTGAGAATCCTTATATAAACATGGTCGGATTTCTGTCAGTCTGTTGTTTACCACTCCTATTAGATTATTTCCCTATCACTACCTGATCAGGAAATCATTACGTATCGTCTGCTATCACAAATACTGGGTATGCTAAACGCATTGATGTTCTTATGAGAATCATCATAATATATGTTTTTTGTCAAATATAAAATGTGATACTTTGATGCAATACTTGTCTTTTTTTATACAAATATTTTGGTTTAAAAAATGTATTTTTTTTTCACTTTGCAAGATGTGAATTCCATCAGAAATACTTTGTTGCCGATAAAGACTTTTGTGGTATGAGACAAGTACTTTAAGCTCCACAATATAACGTAAAAACACTTACGAAAATTAAAATGAATCTTTAAAATCCTAAATACATTTTCAAGTTCTGATTTTGGGCGCCAGATGGCATATCGCAGTTGATCCATTTACAGAGGGTCCAGAAGCAGTGTGGCAACCTAGTGTCTGCTCGCTGATTGGCTCAGCATTTTTATACATATAGTATATATATATATATATATATCGTCGGAAATTGTGCGCACGACTCTCGTGAGCGCTATTAAAAATCACTGCTGACGCGACCTAGGGAAATTTTGTCAAAAACCTGAAAATTATATGACATCAAGCATGAAATTGTATATTTAATTTAAGGGAAGATAAGATTTTAGGCTCGATGTCGTACAATTTTGAGGTTTTTGAACAAATTTCCCTAGGTCCTGCTAGAAGTTGAAGTTGAGGTAGAAAATTTGAGAAAATATTGAATTTTGTTTTTTAACTTCTCACGTGCTGTATTATTTTCAGAAGGTTAAAAAACATTTTTTGGTACCACTAGACATGGAATTTCATAAGCTTTCCAACTGTTTTTTAAAAAATGCTCTCTCTTTTTTTCATCGGAATATCGTGGTTCGAAGTCAGCAGTGACTTTTAATAGCGCTCATAAGAGTTACGCGCACAATTCCCGACGGTACTGTACATAACCATTGCTTAAAATGGCGGCATCCGGCTAGGTTGCCACACTATCTCTAAACCCTTTGTAGATCCATTCTCAATACGAGCGGATCATCGTACAGTGTATGGTGCCTGTTCCTGGGAGAGTCCCCCTAACGTTAAGAGCCGAAAGAGGCCGGTTGTTATCGTTCATTTGCGAAGCCGAAAAGAGCCAGTTGGCGCCCAATTAAAATGCCTATAATCAAAGTTCGATACCATTAGCATAGAAAATATATTAGTAGTCAGGCATCTTTGGTTAACATTTTGGTTCTCAAAAAGAAAATGTGATCTAGGTAAATAAGAGAAACGTAACCTCTCTCGCGGAGTCCGGTTATTGTCCATTTCATCAGCAAGGTCAAAATTAATCTAGCCAAGCCATCTGACCTGGGAATAATAAAAATTCTAGACAAGAATCGCTGAGGATAGTTTTATACTCCTCGATCGCACATTTTCTCAATAACATATTAATTTCATTCCTAAACTTAAGTCTTTCCTGTTATGACCAACATTGTTCAGCCGATGCAGATTGTTGTATCACTTTCTCTGAAAAAGAGATTCTCTAAACCTGGACTCAAACAAGGATATTTACATCAGACGTAACCGGTTCCCAACTTTTCTTTAATAAAGCTAACAGTCCCGTTAACAATCCTTCCTCTAGTAGTTTTCTCTTGCACTTGCTTGATGGATTTGATCCTACTCCCGATGAACTGATTACCCCGAAAAAAGCTGGCCTCTGATTTGGACTGAAGTTGTATCTCTACTGCCTTTTACCCCTCGAGTAAAAGTTCTTTCTACACTGGTCTCGCGGGGGCGGGCACTTGACGTTTTTTAAAAATCTTTTTTTTCATGAATTTGCTCCGGAGCTGACTTCAAGTCCTTCAAAAACTTTTGTCACATTTTAGCAACTTTCACCTGCTCTGATAAATCTTGAGCGAAAAGGCTACTACCAAATGGTAAATCTTTCAGTGCATCACGGACAAGAACTGCGATGTTCATCAAATTTAAACTTTGGCAAACCAAACTTATTTCATGTTGAGGATCAGCCTAAAGTTCCGTTACGCCATTAAGTGATTCCAAAAACATATTATCTGATAGATAAGGCTTCAATACAAGTACCTTAGTTTTGTTCATTCCAGAAAAGGCTGTAGAAATCCAGGGGATATGCACTGAGTATTCAGATGCTTAGTTAGCTGACTTCTATTCAAATCGTTAAAACGACTACTGTATGATTATTGTGACTAATCCTCTGACTCCTTCTGCACTACTTCAGACTCTGGTCGTTTGTGTATGTTTGTTTCTTAAGCAATATAAATAAGTGAGCAATGTCAACAAGACTTCTTAGCCTCAACTGTCAAAGTATTGGTGCGCAAATCCGAACCATATGTGAAACCACTACCAGACATCTACAGACTACTACTGAATTCAAGAAGGATTCCCATGCTCGATTCGCGGTACTAGCCAGGAAGCTACGCAGTGCGCAGTCCTTCAGCAGAAATATTCTCCTGCTTCTCGACTGTCCTCTTTATTCCTTTTTTTAATAGTACTATTTACCGCAGCCTTCACTTCCAAGCTAAAATAGAGTGGATTCATCCCTAAACTATTTGAAGAAAGAGGAAAATTTGTGACACAAGGTCACACCAAATCTCGGCTAAAAAATCCCGCCTCGGAGAAACTAAGATTCGATCAGCGAACAGTGGTTCATCAAATATTTGCAAGTCGTCTATCTGCTGTATCAGCACTTGTTAATGGCATGTCAGGGTTGACTTGCATGTGTGGCCTGTTTGAGTATCATCTTCCTGTGAATCCTCAACCCCAGAAGGAGAATCATTCGAATCAGGTCTTCTCAGTAGATAATCGCCCTAGCAAGGCTCAACATAACCTCTAAATTACGTGTCCCGTAAACCTAAATCATCGTTATACCTGTTACATATTTCATAACTACATCACCTAACAGAACGACTTAAAGATCTTTTTCGACGAGGATAAATTAAAAAGCACCTTTGAGAATGACTTTGGTTTTGGAAGCGACTTATAGAACGACTCCAGATCAAATCAAGTCGTCGACTACCATTTGGCAACGAAATACGCTAATAATTCCTCAGACTGCAAAAAAACTCGGAATCTATTGACTATAATTAATTTAGTCTGAAGTTAGTTGAACTAAAATGCGACACATTTATCGATCTTGAATCTACTATCGTACTTATGCCCTATTTATTAATAAAAAAGGTAGTATTGAAGTTTTACTCACAATTGTGATTTGGGGCGTAACGAGCCGTGTTCATGGGATGAGATGAGACGCTCTTGTCTTGCTTGTCATAAATCATTTATGGATCTCACAGAAAAGTCTTTTTTCACAAGATTTGAGTCGAAATTTTTATTTGCATTCACACAGACAAGTTGCAGAAGGCAGTGCAAATTCTGGGTTTTAAATATAAATTTTATCAAAACAGTTTATAAATGATTGTAAATTTTTTGTAGTAATACGTTATAAATGAAAATTGTTAAATAAATGCTAATTCGACAGCAGGTTTCATCAAAGACATTTATTGAAAAATATGTCTTAATGCTTCTGATTTATTTGTTCAAAAATTAGAAAAATTAAAATAAATAAGGGAAAGTTTAAATTAATTCAACATTAAATGCATTCGTACTTTCAAATATTTACAAAGGTAATAAGACTTAATTATACCTTACAAAATCATTTGTTGAACATTTTCCAGAGCATGAGTAGGTACGAATAATCATATTGCGCAATAGAGAAAACATCGATATTTTGTCCTGATAGATATATTCTCAGAATACTCTAAATAAGTATTTATATGCACGTAAAAATTAAAAATAATCTTCTATTAACAAAAACAAATAAATATTTGAGCATGGGGTGAGATGAGACATGTGCACAATTTATAATTTTCCTATTTTTATTGCATTTACTATTTTTGAAACACTGTGCCTTTCATGAAATTGATACACGAAGGCCACCCAGATTTTTCAAAAGTTTCCGGGATTTTTGTGAATAATTCTAGCAGACGAAAAAGAGCATTGCATGTTATCTCAAAGAAAATTTAAAATTTGATTAAAATTAAAAAAGGTATGTGTTTTTTAAAACTTTCCAGAAGAAAGAAATTAAAAAATAGAAAAAAAACTATTTTTCTGGTAGAATAAGTTCTAGAGGATCCGCAAGTTTTCAATCATAATTTTCAGCTGATTATAACAAGATTTAAAATTACCTTGAGACTGTTGAAACGGTGCCCAAAAGAATGGCGACATTTTTGAAGCACCTAAACTTTATCACTAAGAAATAATTGTGATGCTAGTTTATTTGTCTACTGGTCTAGAATCAATATTTTTCGAATACTGTTTTTTGAAATTGTGACGGAGAGACATTAGGTAAGCCCTGACCTGGTCTTGGTTATTCGAGCTGTGAGGTGGTACAGAGGGTGGTGCAGTTGATGAGTTGGATGAACTATTGATTACGCGCGGTGGTTTAGAGTCGCGCTGTGTGGAGTTTAGCAGCGTACCTCACTTTCGTCGCTTTTAATATTTGGATTATCCTTTACCATCTTCCCTTTTAAACCTACAGATTTTCCTATCTTCTGTATCTCTAACAATCGTTTATCATTTTCTCTAGCTAGAGGATTTACATTAATTATTACTTGATTCATCATAGACTCGATTCCTTCTACTTCTTATAATAATAATCTTAATAATTCGTCCGTGGACATTAATGAAGGGGATTGCGCTCTGTTGGTATTTGGAGAGGATGCGCGAGACATATTGTCTGCGGTATTGCATGGATTATTGATTTTATATATTATGTCTGTTGAGTCTATTTCAGTTGCGTAATGTTTATTTTCTCGATAATTAAAAAATTCGAGTTTGAACAAAATCTTCTTTCAATTTTTCTTTACCTAATTTTTTATATGGTGGTTACCTACAATTAACCTGTTTATAATCGGGTGCAAATTCGCTGTAAAACTTCAATTTTTCTGAATTTCCTTTGACAAACTTTTGCAAATTTGTTCCTTTGGTTGATTCTTCTTCTTGGAGACGAATTTTTTCGTGACAACTTTTTCCCGTTTAAACCTCTCGTTTGCACAATCGTGCTACAACGAGTACACGCATATTTGTGGTAAGTTTCTCGGTTTATTGACGGACACAGAGGCCAGGGAGCACAATAAGCATATGTGCGGACGTGAGCCTAAAGTCTGATAGTATTTGGGCACAAATTTTATAATTTTATTTATAAAATTTACCTTTCCGACCTCTCCCAACTGTACGAAAATTCTAACTTAAAATTAACACTGCACTTCTTAAGAATATTCTTCCTTGCTTATAATTTGCTGCGTCGCGTTACTCCGTCAAGTTGCTTTCGGGGCGCGAATCAATAGCTGGGCTGCTACACGTGACGAGCTGCACCTTTTGATCTCTGCTACCTCCTTTTGGCTGATGCTTCGTTGATAGGCCGTTGTCTCTTCCACCTGTTTGCGGGCCTCGTTCTTTTTCAGTTTTCTTTTTAGGATTTCTCATTTAATTGTTTTTCGTAGTATAGTACCCTACTTAGTTTAGGCACTAGTAAACAATTAAGTCTTTTCTTCGGGTTGACGGGCTACTCCGTAAAGAAGTCCGAAGTTCTTCTTTGGATTCAGTGTAATCCTCCTTGTCATCTTTTAGTTCCCTTTTTGAATTCCGTAGAATTCTTGTCTCTTCCTTTTATTTTTCTTGAATTCCGTAGAATTCACTCTTGAATTTCCGTAGAAATTCTTTTCTTAGTTTCCAGTTCGTTTCCGAAGATAGGGTCCTTTGATCTATTAGTTGTCCCGTAGAAACAAGATCGAAAACTCCTTTCCTGGCAGGATCGCCAATCTTGTTATGGGGTACAGGATCGCCAGAAGTCAATAACTTCAAATACTTCAATTACTTTGCTTTTAGATATATATTTATTTAATTGTGTTACAATTGAGAACTTTACAGTCCGTAAGGGATTCGAACGAAGGACTACGAAGAAGTAACTAACTGACCCAAACGGGCGAGTTATATATGGCAGCACGTCTAGAACCTTCTGTCTATGGAAAGTACCAGAAAGTACATATGCAATTACAAGCGTACATTGCATCGATGAGTACAGTGTATTCATTAATATGCATATATAGACACTTATAGACAGGGTACATAACAGCATTTTATTTGAAATTTTTGTTGTCAAGTTTCAGAAATTGTTGACAATTTTCCTTATAGAAGTGAAAAAGACTTGCAAATTATCTTTAAGATTAAGTCGTTCTCTGCTTGAATGTTTTGCTGCCAGACTCGCAATTACTGGATACAATTTCCGAGACCTCCCTTGACAGCCCGCTCAAATAATCCTGGCGCCACTTGGTCCTTTTGTGACTTATGACCTAGCCTCATGATATAAGACTCGTGGAATGTCATGTGTGTTGAGAATTTCATTGCGTGTTTCAGGTGATTCTTTTTTCCTCACCACCGGTGCGATTTCATTCTGATTGAGCATGCTTGTTTTAGCACTTGATAATGGTAGTGTGAGCGATGCCTCAAATAATCCTGTATCCTCCGATCAATTTCATTCCTGAAATTGGACGTTCCTAAGTTGATGCGCTTCCTGTTACCCCACTGTCTGAAGAGGTACTTCGATCTAATAGCGAGTCCTCAGTTAGTTATTTTTGTTGATTCTTTATGGAAGGCCCATCGACTGTCAGTTCTGCAAACAAACGAACATCACGACCTTTTGTAGCTTTGTTAGTTTGCTTATCCCATAATTGGTACGTCTTTTTCTTCTTGCGAGTAGCGAACTAGGATATATTTCTTGCCCTTGGATCAAGTTTGCTATACCCGATTTTGTTTCTCAAAACAACCACTTTACTTCCGATAACTCATACGAATGCAAAATAAAGTCTTCTGCATCCACATTTTGCGAGGCATTCTTGAGTCCAAAGCCTTTGACAGACATTAGTCACGTATAAAAACAGCCGATTGAGTGCCTTTCCCCATAAATTTTGCCATTTTTTGGAAACCGTCCCAGCAGCCTTAAAGACATTTTCGATTGGACACTCCACATTATTCTAGATAATTAATATTCAAGTATATTGCGTATATTGGAATATATACCTATATTTGGGCTAGCATATACTTTTTAAATAGGCCCTAACACCGATCCAAAGGATCTATTTGAAGATATTCACACCCATCCTACTAAACTTGCAAATTGAACATGATAAATTGGAGTTTTCATTTGCATGATGACATAATATATAAAACACCTTGATTTTTTTAATTCTTTGAAATTGTTTCTTTAACTTCAATTTCTAATGACTTACAGTCGACAATGTAAACCAAATATTAAATTTTGAGTAGCTTTTAACCTGAACACTTATTATAGGTCAGAAAAATGTTTGCTCAAAACAAACCATTAACATTGAAGTTCATTGAAAAAATTCGTGAATAAATAATTCCTATATTTCTTTTTACAGCACAAATGTATCCACAACAAGGGTCACATCATCTGCAAGGTAATTTAGAAACTAAAATAAATTTAAAAACAAATATTGCAGTGTTTTTCAAAAACTCTAGTTTTTTGGGGTAACGTGGGCTACGATGAAACCCCTGATATAAACACGGTCGGATATCCGCTCGTCTGTTGTTTACCACTGCTATTAGGTTATTTCACTATCACTACCTTATAAGAAAATAGTTACGTATCGTCCGCTATCGCGAATACTGGGTATGCTAAACGCATTGCTGTTCTTATGGCAAGCATCATAAATGCTTTTTTAAATGTGAAATGCCATATTAGATCGGTTGTTGAATTTACTCTCTGAAAGAGTGAAAATTCTGTTTTTGTTTACGTGCTATTTTAAAGTTGTCATGAAATGAATTATACTAAACAATCGAAAGGATTTGCTTGACGGAGATTATGTAGAAGTTAAAAACCTTTAAAGTATAACAGACGTGAAACAAAAGATACGGTAGTGCAGATCTACAGTTAAAAAATTATTAAATAATGTTAAATGAATAACTGCAATGTTTGTGGCGTGATTTGAAGCTATATTATGGTAAAAAAAATTATATTATTAACGCTGTGTCTATAATTATTAGAAAAAAATAAATAAATACCCTTGGTATTTGTTCACTTCCTGAAGTTCTACGTAACCTCTACTAAGCAGCTTTTCGGTCTACTGTTTAGTATAATTCATTTAGCCATAATCTTGAAATAGCATGTAACTAAAAAAAGGATGTTTCCTCTTTCCGAGTATTAACTGTACAACCGATAATCTATCATATTTTAATTTAAAATTGCATTAATCATGATTTTCGTAACCACAGTAATGCATTTTGCATACCCAGTATTCGAGATGGCAGACGATAAGTAATAGTTTTCTGATCAGGTATTGATTGTGACTAGTCTAATTGGATTGGAAAAGGTTGTCGAGCATTTACCATGTGGTTCCGAAAAGCAGAACTAGAAAGAGTAGGTATATATTTAATGATTCGTTTCAGAGTTTTTGCATAAATGTGTTTTGACAATTGTTTTGTGGATTTCAAAACAATGATTAAATCGTAAAAATCAGTCTTCATCAAAAACAAGGCGTTTCAAATAGAATTTTCGTCTTATACAGTGAAAACGGAACAATTATTTACTATGCTATATAGGGTTATATGCAATGTAAGGCTCTATGTAGTATAAGCTTAAATGAACTTTAATTAGTGTGTGTAGCAAAAAATGTAATCCAGTCTATGCAAAGAATATAAATGATAGTCGACTGGAATTGAAAAATACAAATTCTAACCTAACTTTTAGGTCAGATTTAATGGATATTGAATATTTCATGTATAAATAATCAAAAAATTTTAATTAACGAAAAAAATGTCCCTAATAATAACTTTGTATTTTCGAGGGGGAAAAGCGATCCCGTCAAAATTGACCCTACACTCCATCCCCTGGAAGAGGGAGGGGAATAACTTTAAAATTTCAAATGGGAACCTATATTTTTCTATTACAGATTCAGATTCCCCGTCAAAAAATGCGGAAGTTTTGATTGAAAAGTTTTTTTCAATTCGCGCCAGATAGCGTTGCATTGGCGAAAAATCACATTGTTGGTTGTTCAAAAAATGCGCTCCCAAACAAAAGATAAAAAAGACATGTTGATTATTTTCTGGAGAGCTGTTCAATTGTAATTAATTTAATTTTTAAAACTCCTTCCACTTACCTGGAAAGTATGAAAGCAATCAATGAATCAACTACTTTTAGCGCTACCCAGGAACAACGACGTGGGCGCAGTAGTTGTCTGTTCCCTTTAGGGTGATTTTTTCGTTGAGTCCTCTTGCCTCTCACCATCGGGGTGGTTTGTTTCAGTGAGTCCCATCGCCTCTCACAATCGAGGTGCTTGTTTTCGAAGAACATTTTATATTAAGTGCTTAAAATGGTGTCCTCCCACATCAATTCACTTGTTAGTCCGCGCTTCAAAAGTGCGCACACAACTGCGGAGTGTGTCCCGTGGTATTTGGTTATAAGCAGTCCTGATTCGCTGTTACACGTTCTCCGGAGTTGCTGGAACTTCTTGATAAGCTAGATTCTTTAAAAACCACCACAAAAAGAAATCGGGCGACGACAGGTCTAGCGTCATGTTGAAACCACATGTTCTGTTTCACTTCCAAGCTTAGGTCTTAAAACAATGTTGGTTTAAACTACCATCAATAAAATACGGACCGATAAGTTGGTTTCCAATTACTCCACACCAAACGTTCGCGGATCAAGAACACTGACGCTCAACTTCGCGCCGTACCGTGGTTCGTGAAAGACGACTCATCTGAGAGCAATACTTGAAAAAAGAAAGTCGGGTTCCCTGGTATCTGCTAAAGCGGCCATTGACAAAATGTCACTTAATTCTGAAAATCAAATACTGCTTTAAGACATTCCGGAGTCACGGCTTAGTTGTCGAGTACTCACATGGGGGGCATGAGCGTCTGCGGCTAATATCGCGATTTCATTATTAACTCCAGGAATAGCTTTTCCACGATTCCTTCCTTTCGCTTGTACAATTCCGTCAGTGGTGAATTTGTTGACCAGACGGTAAAAAGAAGCGCCTGACCGTGCACTGCCTGGAAAACGTTGATCATATGGATTTGCAGCACCCTCAATATTCCTGCCACTTTCTCGATAAATGAGAATCATTTCAATTTGCGTTTGTACAGATAAAACCTCCATTATGAAAGTAATGAGGTCAAGTAATGAGGGAATACAGGGATACATAATGAAACGCAAACGAACGTAAGCAGCACAACTAAGCCATCAAAATCAAAGAATCTAAAAAATTATATATTATATGGGACTCAGGAAAGGTTAGTCTGAGATTCGCTGTGTGTTTTGGTCCAGTATAATTTGTTTTGAGACAAGGAAAAGACTTATTGTGCAATGAGTGTAGCTTGTGCGAGTCGGTTCGAAACCGTGTTTGTGTGCACGCATCCCAAAGGACCCAAAAGGACTTTTACAGCGGCTGCGCGGTATATGAAAAAGTTAAAGGACTTTATAAGAAAGTGGGTGAAGCGATATAAAGAGGTAGGAAACGTTGACGATTTGCCAGACAGGGGAAAGACGCGTGTAACCACGAAAAAGGAGGATAAGATGATTATCAAGCTTGTGAAGAAGCACCCCACCTTTCATTTGCGGCAAGCCCAAAAAATTTTGACAGGACGATATAACGCCGTTTGAGATCTGCCGGCCATGGACAGAGAAGCACGGTGCTGAAACCGTTTTTGAAACTGGAGAACATTAAACATTTTTTTAAATGTAAGCAACATAACGAACACAAACAAACCCACACATACGAATCAACTCAAGCAAACTGAATCTTTGTCTTCTTTATATTTCGTTTGGAAGCGCATTCCCTAAACAGTGAACAATGTCATGTTCCGCCCATGCAGCGCCATCTGGCGCAAATCGGAAAGTACTTTTCAAATAAGACTTACGTATTTTTTATAAAGAATCTGGATCCCATTTTATACCCATTTAAAGCCAATTTTATTACCAATTTTTAAAACTGAAACTCTTGTCACGCACCGAGCTAAACCTTTTTTTTCAAAATACTTTGTGTTCTAAATTCTTTGCTGGAATTTTTTGTTACAAAATTTTTGATTGAAAAAATTCATTAATAAATAATTCCTATATTTCTTTTTACAGAACCAATTTATCCAGAACAATCGTCACATCATCAGCAAGGTAATTTAGAAACTAAAATAAATACAAAAACAAATATTGCAGTGTTGTTCCTTCCAAAACGTCTAGGTTTTTGGGGTAACGGAGGCTACGTTGAAAATCCTCATATAAACATAGTCGGATGTCTGTCCGTCTGTTGTTTACCACTCCTATTAGATTATTTCCCCATCACTACCTGATCAGAAAATAATTACGTATCGCCTGCTATCACGAATACCGGGTATGCTAAACGCATTTTTGGTTACGTGCTATTTTGACGTCGCGATAAAATAAATTATAGTAAAAAATTGACTTTATTATAGTAAAAAATTGAAATTAATTATAGTAAAAAATTGAAATTATTTATAGTAAAAAATTGATTCAATAACCGATAATCTTTCATATATTAAATAAAAATTACATTAATCATGATTTTTGTAAGGACGGCAAAGCATTTTACATACAAAGTATTCCAAATAGCAGACAATAAGCCATTGTTTTCTGATGAGGTAGTAATTGTGAATAGCCTAATTGGGTTTGTATAGGTTGTACAGTGGCTCCAGAGACAGTATGGCAACCTAGCCGGATGTCACCAAACTAAGCCGGGATGCCGCCATTTTAAGTTGAGATATGCATATGAAAACTGAGCCAATCAGCGAGTTCTAACTAGGTTGCCATACTGTCTCTGGACCAACTGTAATAGGTTGTAGACCATTTCGCCATCTAGTTTCGAAAATCAGAACTAGAAAAAGTAGGTATATTTTTAAAGATTAATTTTCGTTTTTGCATGAACGTGTTTTTACGATTGTTTTGTGGAGTTTTAAGCAATGATTAAATCGTAACTATCAGTCCTTCGTTCAAAACAAAGCGTTTCAAATAGCAGATCCATCTTTTATAGTGAAATAGCACATTTATGTCAAAATTGATTTTCAGGAAAAGAAACAATTATATTAAATGATGAAAATGAATAAATGAACATTAATTAAGAAATGTAGCGAAAAATTTATTCCAGACTATGCAAATAATATAAGTAATATTCGACTGGAATTGAAAAACACGACTTCTAACCTAGCTTTTAGGTCAGGTTCTGTAGATATTAAATATTTGATTTATAAAAAATTAAAAATTTACTTCAAGTTCATGTTTGTACCAATTAAAATTTTGGTAGATAAATCCTTTTGTTTAGAAAATAATTCTTTTGACGGAAAATGTTCGTTTTCCTAAAGGGAGAATCCTACCCACCCAATTGTTGTGAGACCCGCAGGGTCTCACTGGGAGCAACTGCCATCTAAAAAATGACACCGGCTCCCAGTAGGACCGCGGTAAATTACACTCATGGTCACTTCTCACAACCGTGAGATGGATGGTCACAGGACATGATGAAATCACAACGACAGGCCGGCGAAACTCTCGTGTGTTTTTAGCACACGAAGCGACCCAAGGACCACAGCTTTCTGCATCCATTTCGCAAATACAGCTTTCTGCATCCATTTCGCAAGTGCCTTGGCATATTTTTGGCACGCGGGTATGGCTTTAAGGTTACGAACCAGTGAAATTTTCGCACCTCCGAGAGCACCTATCACAAGGACAATTATTTGTACCGAATATTTTGTGTACAGCTTTTGCAGCTCCCTTTGAAGGTCTTGATACCTCTCCTCCTTTTCTTTCTCCTTGGCAGTGATGTTGTATTCGGACGGTCTGAAAATCGTAGTGCCGGAAAATTTGGCACTTCTGGTTTTGGACAATTGACTCTATCTCCCTCGGAGCGTTCGGAAGGGCAGGGTCGCGGCCAACACCGTAAGGGCGACAAAGATGGTAATGAAGGACTCTTAGGGCCGCATTATGTCTGTGGATGTACGTTGTTCCTGCGTGGGTGGGACACCCCGATTGTATGTGCTCCAGGTACTCAGCGTGTGCATGACACGCTCTGGACCTATCGCTGGGAACTTCTTGACATAAAATTAGGTCACGGTATGCTAAGGTGGAAATGACACCGTCCTGGCATGCGAAAATGAAATCCTCTGTACCTGAATTAGGCCCTCATGATTTGAGGAAAGCAAAAGTTTGCTCCTTCGACAAGGACTGTTTTTCTACATTTCTGTGAAAATTTGCGTGCATTTTGTTGTCCAGCAGCTCTTGATGGATTTTTTGAACTTCTGCTTTCCTCACTTCGGCTTTCAGAAGTGAAGCATCTAGATGGAGTAATGCACTTTCCTCACTTCTGATGTTAAAATGCAGGTCAAGGGTCTCGGCCGCTTGCTCCGCGGTTTTGTAAAGGAACGCTCCTTTACCAATCATCTCCTGGTTCCTGACCATTTTTAGGATAGGATCTCTGCCATTGGCTACGATATAAGCTGTACTTAGAACAATTCGGTTATGAAGACACTGGAGATTCAGAAGTCCGCGTCCGTCTTGACTACGTGAAATGTATAATCGCGGAACTGACGAATTCATATGCAAGCTTTTATGCATATGCATGATCTTACGTGTGGTGACATCAAGGGCCTTAAGTTCGTTCTTCGTCCATTGAACCACTCCAAACGAGTAGAGTAGAACCGGGACGGCAACCATGTTAGTCGCAGATATCTTGTTCAACGCTGAAAGATTGGAAGACCACATCTGTCAAAGAAGATGCTTGTATCTGCATCGGAGAGACTCCTTTACTGATTTTACGTCCTGAATGCGACTTTGAGGCACGCCCAGGTATGTATAGGTCTCTCCAGTGTTAAGATGTCTAATAACACTTATATCCACAAGCTCAGGGTCCTCGAGAACGCCAACAATCTTACCATTCTTCACATGAATTTTGGCACATTTATCCAATCCAAAATCCATCTTAATCTCTCCTGTGTATTTCGCGACGATATTTATGGCAGTTTGAAGTTTGCCTTTACCAGAGGCATAGAGCTTCAGGTAATCCATATAAAATACATAAGTGACCTCATGCTCGCGCTGGATAGTGTCGCCACAGAGGTATCCCGAAGAATTTCGTAGTGCGAGAGATAGAGGCAGAAGTGTGATGCAAAAAAACAAAGGGCTCCTGGAATCGCTCTGAAAGACGCCCCTCTGGAAGGTGACGTTGTTTCTTGTTACACGATAATTTCCAGATGAGATAGTAAATCTAGTTTTCCAAAGAGGCATTAATCTCTTTACGCATCTCATTATGT
This sequence comes from Andricus coriarius, assembly GCA_932066315.1. Lineage (NCBI taxonomy): Eukaryota > Metazoa > Arthropoda > Insecta > Hymenoptera > Cynipidae > Andricus > Andricus coriarius. The sequence goes on along the minus strand of CAKNWT010303004.1, from coordinate 540 downwards.
GTGAATGCACCTTCAAGCTTTCGAACAGACAGATGAAATGTCTATGAGAGGTTGAATCGAAAGCTTTCCGGTAGTCGATCCAGGCCATTGACAGGTCGCTCTGATGAGCTGCAGCGTCTTTGCAGATACACCTGTCAATTAGCAGGTTCTCTCAACAGCCTACTACACCTTTTTTGGAGCCACGTTGTGGCCGAACAATCCTGTTGTTTAGGACAGCTGTAAAGATCTTATACAGTGTGTTCAAACAAGTTATTGGCCTGTGATTCTCTGGGTTGGACAAGTTGCCTTGTTGCGGTTTGTGTATAGTGCGTCCTAACGCTAGCTACTGTGAAATGGGTGTCTCTGACTTTAAATATGAGGTGAATATACGGGCCACATGTTGGTGTGTAGAAGTAAACTTCTTCTACCAGAAGTTCTTGATACAATCTGGTCCAGCACCGGAAAAGTTCTTCGTTCCTCTAAGTGTTTTTCTCACCTCTTCGGCAGTGATTGATGTACATTCCTACTCAGTTTTGATGAGGTTCTCGCGAAATTCCTTGA
>CAKNWT010302993.1:0-12168 GCA_932066315.1 Andricus coriarius | reverse complement strand
CGGATTTGCAACAAAACAGTTTATTTTCGACCAAAAAAGATTATATTAACAAAATATGTAAATTTGCAAAAAAATAATTATGTTGACAGAATAGTTGCATTTTTGAACAAACCGCTAATTGCAAGAAGACAAATTAACTGCCAGAGGACAAATTTTCAACGAATTATATGAATTTTCAACCAAATAGTTGAATTCTAAACTGAAAAAGATGAGGTTTCGGCCAAAAATAAAGTATTTGAGTTTTCAGATTAAAAAATTACTTGTTTACAACAATAAAATAAATTTTAAACCAGTTAGATTCAACGAAATAGGTGAATTTGACACAAAGAAGATTAATGTCCTACCGAAAAAGACGAATTTTTAATAAAATACTAATTTTTCAAGCTAAAAAGTCGAATATTTTAAAAAACAGTTGACTTTTAAACCCAAAAAGATAAATTCTCAAAAAGTTTACAAAATTAATGTTCAACACAATACATCAATTTTCTACCGAAACTTTGCCATAGGTGTGATTTAGCGCGCTCTTACTAGAAGATACGCTGTTGACCAAGGCCACAGCCAGAAAATATTTTCGGGAAGGGATTTCAAGCGGCACAATCGTGCGGATACAGAAAGGTATATGTCTATTATTTACATGTTTCCATAGTTTCAGGGGGGGATTCTGTTCACCCCCCCCCCCTCCTACTCCTGGCTATAGCCTTGCTGTTAAGCAAATACTTAATTAACGTATACATCAGTTGTCGCGAAAATTATAAAACATGAGGATCGTTCATTCTCTGGTCTTTACCTTGACGGTAATCCTTCATTCTATTGGTAAATTCATTACTATACTATATATATATTTTTCTCCAAATATTTTCAAGCTTTTCGGAAATAAAAAAGTCTATGCTCTAGCATGAGTAAACAATGCTAGAGTAGTTCACAACAATTTTTTAAACGTTTGATATATTTAATAGTGAATTATTCAGGATAGTTTTTTAAGCTGTGGAAAGATTTAACACATTTAATAATCCTTTCATCAAATTCCATCTATATAGAAATCATATACGTTTCTATCAATATATTTTGATTAAAGTTTACTATCAAATCTTATGAGTACAATATTTGTATCGTCTTCTATGTTTCAGAATCTAAGATATTTGCACGAAGTTTTATCTATTGGGAAATCGTATTCTATTACATCAGCAGTTTCTCAGTGAAACTATGAAATCATATCCAAGCAAAACTTCATAAAATCTAATGCTTCATAATGTTGGATATTCTTATCCAATATATTCCCTTGCGTAATCCTTTTCCTTTTTATCGAAAGTTTTTCTTGGTAGAAAAGTATAAGATTAATGGACGAGTACAATTCGATAGAAATTTTTCAAGTTCTGGAAAATAAGATTTGATACATGTTTGCTGCTGATAAGATTTGGTAGAGTTTCAATAAAACACTGTTGATACAAAAAGTATAGGGATCGTACATATATTACGCAATGTGTTTCTCTCTTGTTTATATTGTTATGTCCTTCTTGCTTTAACGGCAACTTTATTCTCATTTCTACTCAAACACAAGCATAGGATTTGGTATAAGTCTTGGATGGTTACGATATTATAGAGTTTCCATGAGAAAATGTTGATGCAAAAGTATAAGATTCCCCGAAGGAAAGAATTTTGTGGAAGGTTTAGATCTTGCGTACTAAAGTGGATAGGTATAATTTATTTTTCTCAATGTAGGTTTAAATTCCAAGGGTTTTCATCAAAATCATCATTTATAAATCTGACGTTCAACTCATCGCCAAATTTGTTCCTAAATTTTTGTTTTAATTTATTGATTGAAAAGAAAATCATACTAAATAAATCTGAACGAAAAACAACGAATAAATATCACGTGGTTGTTGAGCAATCGTAAAAAATGTTTAACCGTGGAGCAAAAACTTCTTTGAATCTGAAAATACAAGATTAATCGTCTGCTTTATTTTGGTTATCCTAATCATTCGTCGCAAGGCCGCAACCAGAAAGGAATTTGGGAGGGGATTTAAACCGGCACACTCACACATACTCAGCAAAGTATGTGCCTATTATTTACAAACAATACAAAACTCATCAATCGAAAAAGAAAATTTATGAACCGAAGTAAAACGTTAAATATCTTTATTTAAAAATATTAGTTTCCAATTATTGATTAAATTTTTTTGTACATCTTCGAAAATTTAAAATTGATTCGAAAAAACTTCATATGTTTCGAATGGATGATGATTTCCTCATTCTCTTACGTGTTTTTTAAACTTCGATAAATACAACGAAATACTATTGATAACTGAAATAAATAAGCACGCGCATCACTGCAAACCAACTTTCACATTGTTCATATATTAAAGCTTTCCACTAAAAATAAAAGTGTCTATAACCCGAAAGAATTTATAATTTATGCATGCACACAATTCAAAGTAATTTAATTTCAAGCATATTACTTAATTAAAATTATTAGCGAACAAAACACTACAGGCGGATTAAATTCATTATATTTTAATACTTTTAAAAGGAAAATACTTTTCATTCAATCTAAGGAATTATTTGGATACCGAAATGTATAATTACTATCTAAGGTAACCTAATTATTTGAAACAGTTATTTTTACAATCAATTTATAAAATTTAAATTGTTACCTACAAAAAATTACACACGCAGTAAGCATAGAAGTTTCTGATAGTTTTGATAGTTATATGAATTTTTTTTCAATCCAAAAAATGTATGAAAATGTATCATTCCTATCTACTTTTGCATAATTAAAATTTATCAAGTGCACCAATATTTTTTATTTTTAAATAATTACTGAAACGTAAACGGGACACCAACTGCCATTTTCTGATAGAACATGCAATTCGAAATAAAATGATGAAAAACAAAAGCATCACTAGGAATCATCTTCATGCTGCAAACTGAATGTATGAGCTTGGTAAACTTGTAAATTATTATGATTAACACGAAAACATTCATTGTTCAAAAAAATGTATTCGTCTCTTTCTTTTCGCAGAGTTAGCTTCACAGTTCGAATGTTTGCCTAACGGTGCCCCTATTCCTGGTGTTCCTCGTGGCGGACCATCTTCTTCTGACATACGACATCCTCCTGTCAGATTTGTTCCTCCTGCCGAACCTCATTCTCCGATCAACTCTACCCCTCACGAAACTCCTCTTCTTCCAAGGCGACGGTCTCCTCCTGCCGGGTATATAACTCCACCTACTAAGCTTCCTTCTTCTGACAGGCATGGCTATGGACTTGACCATCTTGAATTTATTCGGCTTATTCCCTATAAAAATCCGGACCGGCAATTTGAATTTCGAAGATACACTTTTCCTGCAAATAAACCAATTGAAATACTAGCAAGACGCAGAGTCTATATTCCCATGCCAACCGAAGAACAAATTGTATTATCAACATTCGATGGTGACGTCTTTGCAATATTGGAGAGTACTAATGTTCTTGTTGGAATATATACATATACTCGTCGCATTGGATACAATGTACGGGCAAAAATTAACATGGGAAGCGGCACGATTACTCCATTGACCCCAAGGGAAATCAAAGAATCTCCAGTAGGCCCCAATCGCCGAATCTTAACTGGTTATAGATTACGGCATATAAACCACTGTGACGGGTAAGTTACTATATCAAAGAATTTAGTTATCGTTACATAACATTTTTTAGTTGATTTTGTAGTTTATATGTATACCAGAGATATATATTACGCTCCTCTATATCGGTTGTCAAGGCTAGTACAGAGTCGCTAACGTCACTTTTAGTCACTTATATTTCTCGAAACCCTCTTTAGTCACTCTTAAACGTTAAAATCACCACAATAGCTTTCATATTTATATATATTACTTTGGTCGCTTCTTTTAATAATTAAAACAGAGGAGCCAAGGATTTCTGAATTTTGCTACATTTTTTTTGAATTCCTGGCCATTCACTCTGAATTCTTTGCAATTTCCTTGAAATCCACTGAATTCACTAGATCTTTTTCGGATTTTTAATTTTTTTTTAATTCTCCCTGAAGACTTTCAAATTCACCCCGAATTCTTATAAGTTTCATCAAATTCTTATCATCATGAAAAAATATTTTAAAAATCAGCTGCCTCAATTTCAATCCTCTAAGTCAAAAATTAGTTGCGAAAGCAATAAACTGTATTGATTTTCATAAAAAACACTTATAAGCTATAGGTCGCAAGTAACATAGAAAGCAACGATTTTTATCGATAGTACTTTCAAAAAAATATAAAGACTGATATTAATTCGTTACTTATTAACAAAATTAACTTCGCTGCCACTATCTTTAACAAAAAAAGTAACTAGTAAAGTTGCATCGCTGGTGTAAACCACAATCCTCCACACCATGTTTGTGTTTCGTAGTCGTCTTGAAATGAAAATGTTTTTAACGATAATTATTATAGATATATAATTATTTACCTACAATAATTCTTCTATGAGTTAATGTAAGATAAGACAAAATTCCACTGTTAAGAAACAATTTCATAGAATTAGTTGATAAGCAATCATTTTGTATTAAACCTGATAGACCTTTTATTACTGGAAGTTGTTTTATATTATAAATTTGAGAATTAAGTCTAAAGAAAATGCTTTTTCAATAAAAAAATTATAGAAAAGCTTATGCGAATTCAGAAATATGCATGCTTATTTAATGGCGACCCTATTCCTAGTGTTTCTTGTGGCGGCCCATCTTCTTCTTCTGATAGACAACATTCTCCTCCCGGGTCTCTTCTTCCTGCCGAGCCACCTCTTCCAGGCAGGTCCAGGTCTCCTACTTCCAGGTGCATGGCTCCACCTACCAGGCTTCCTTCTTCTGACGGATCTCTTTATGAATCTGACCAACTTCAATTTATTCTGTTTACTTCCATGATAAATGCTGACCAGAGATTCGAACTTCGAAAATATACTTTTCCTCTGGATAAACCACTTTTAATACTTCAAGGACCAAAAGACTATGGGCCCATTCCAGCCCAAGAACATATTGTATTATCAACATTTTCTGGTGACGTTTTTGCAATATTAAAGAGTAGTAACTATCTTGCTGGAATATATATATATTTTTCTCCCCTTGGCTATAAAAGACGAGTAAAAATAAACATTCGAAGCGGCACGATTACTCCATTGACCAATGATGAAATCAAGGAAACTCCAGTAGGCTCCCATCGCCCAATCTTAATGAATTTTAAAGTACAACATGTAAATCACGATCCTTTACGCAATCTACACAATTAAAAAAATGTAAAACGAAAAAAATGTTGTAATCCGAAGCCATCTTAAAATCTTACGAGTAACTTGTAATTACAACTGATATTAAACAGTCAATGTATTATAGTGCCTGAGGCTTTAATATTTTGTCAATGCCCCAGCCAGTCCTACTCGGAAACAAACAAAATCTTCCCACTGCATAGAGCGCACGTCTGTTGGTTTTTGCACTTCACGCTCGAAAATATATTTATCTGGCTCTTCACGCTCGATAATGTATTTACCTCGCACTGCGCTCTGGCTCTTTGTATTTCCGCCACACTTGTGCACAGACCTTTTAAAACTAAAGGTCAAAGCATCGACAAATGTAATTTGGTGATTTTGAATTTTTTTCGCTTCTTTGGCTTTAATGCACACATTCTCATCACGCATCTTTTGCTTCGCATTCGATTTTGTCCAAAATGCGAACTTTTCTACATTATGTGCAACACTATTACATCAAACGTATATAACATTTAGTTCCGTACCGCGGCGCGGAGTTTCTTATTCATATATTGCCAAATAAATTACAAATGTAATTTATCATTATGACTTTAAGATTTGTTCCTTTTTTTAAATTAAATTTTATTCTCAGGTGCCCTGAAGAATTTATTATTTCAATAAATTTACAGCATTACAATTCATATTCCAGGGCTAGCCTAGATTAAGGTCAACCCAAATGTACTTGCACATCCAGTTTCTCTTGTGTACGTGTTTCGGGGATGTCCCCCGGTTATTCTAAGCCAAGAAAGAAAAATCTTGTACCACGGATTTGCGAGAAGAAAGATGTTTTTTATGTTTAACAATTAAAAATCTCATTTTTCTCGAAAATAACGCAAAATATGAATAGTAGTTCATAGTTTAAAATTGTTCCCCTTTCCTAAATCTATGAAAATCTACGCTTACCAGATGTATATATTGTGTATTTTAGCAAACATTTTCAAAACAAATATCAGTTTGAGCGCGCCTAGGGCGCCCGACTTTTGGTTCTCGCGCTTCGCGCTCGACATTGTATTCACCTTGCGCTACGGGTTTGGTCTTTGTATTTCCGCACATTTTTGCACACACCTTTCAAAATTAAAGGTCAAATTTGGTGATCATCAATTTTCTTTTGTTAAAGCTTCATCGGCTTTCAAAAATACATTCTTATCACGTGTCTCGTGCTTCGCACTCGACTTTGTCCAAAATGTGAACTTTTCTACATTATATTCAACACTTTTATACCAAATGTACAATGTTCATAATTTCTGTTGGAAACTTCCAATAATTGTATTGGAAGTTTATTTCCGGATTGTGAGGTAACGCTACAATGCATACTGTAGTAGTTTCCGAATGCTGGTATTGGTATGGTACATCACATGTATTGGAATTTCAAAATACAAGTCCAGTAGCCCGTGACACGTATGTATCATATTTGCAGCCAAAAATTGTTAATATATAGTATATAGCGCGCGTATTCACGGAATTCATGTAAGTCACGTAATTCATGGAATTCTCGAAATTCATCGAATTCATGGGATTCACGGGATTCGCGGAATTCAGGGAATGATTGGAATTCACGAAATTCATGGAATTCAAAGGATTCGAGGAATTTACGAAACTCATGGAATTCAAGAAAATCACGGAATGCACGGCATTCAAGAAATTCACGGAATTCATGGAGTTCACGGAATTCCTGGAGTTCACGGAATTCCTGGATTCACAGGATTCGCGGAATTCATGGAATTCACGGAATTCACGGAATTCATGGAATTCACGGAATTCATAGAATACATGGAATTCATGAAATTTAAGGAATTCGCGGAATTCATGAAATTTAAGGAATTCGCGGAATTCTCGAAATTCAGGTAATTCAAGCATTTCACGGAATTCACGGAATTCGTGGAATTACCGAAATTCATCGGATTCATGGAATTCAAGTATTTCACGGAATTCACGGAATTCATGGAGCTCACGGAATTCACGAAATTCAAGGAATTCAAGGATTTCACGGAATTCACGAAATCCCTTGAATTTCATGAATTCAGTGAATTCCGCGAATTCAGTGAGTTCCATGAATTGCTGGGATTCCATTAATTCCTTGAAGTCCATGAATTCCGCAATTTGCTTGAATTTCATAAACTCCGTGAATTCCGTGAAATCCCCAATTTCCATTAATTCTGTAAATTCCGTAAATACAGTGAATTCCATGAATTCCGTGAATACCGTGAAGTCAGTGGATTCCGGGAATCCCATGAATTCCATGAATTCCGTGCATTCCATCAATTCTATTAATTTCGTGAATTCCTCAACTTCCATGAATTTTGCGAATCCCGTGAATTCCTTTAATTTCTTGAAAACCTTGAATTTCATGTATTCCTTGAATTTCTTTTATTCCTCGAATTCCATGAATTCAGTGAATTCCATAAATTTCTTAAATTTCTTTACTTCCGTAAATTCAGTAAATTCCGAGAATTCATTGAATTTCATGAATTCTATAAATTCAGTGAATTCCGTGAATTCCATTAATTCAATGAATTCCACCAATTCCGTGAATTCCACCAATTCTGTGAAGTCATTGAATTCAAACAATTCCGCGAATTCCATAAACTCCGTGAATTCCATACATTCCGTGAAGTCCTTGAATTCAATTAATTCCGTGAATTCCATAAATTTCGTGAATTTCTTAAATTCCATGAATTCCACGAATTCCATTAATTCCGTGAATTCCTGGTGCACAATTCTCGGCTTATAAACGCTGCAATACATGTACTGGAATGTTTGGCGATTTCATAATTTACAACACTTACAATACATGTATTGCAATTTGATCATTCCAATACCGTGTTTGCAATTTTACCTTACGCTTGGTTCGTAGAACTGTTGGAGAATTCCAAACATTTTTAACAGTGTATATTACATTTATTAATGTTCCTCGGCCTGTGATTGCTTATTCAGATATTACAAAATGAAGTACAATTTTTATTTATCAGAATTACTCTAATATTTGTTACTTATTTTGCATTAAATTTTATTCTCAGCTACCCTGAAAAATGTATCATTTCAATCAATTCATATTATTGCGATTCATAATATGCACTGGTATTGAAACATACGTATTTTCATTGTGTCGTTATTGTAATTGAAAAGGAGTGCGCATCCTTCAGGAAAAAAAAAACAATTTTGTTATTATACATTTTTTGCAACTTGTGTCCTTTCTCAATAAATTCAATTTGTTCATTTTCAATGTTATCTTCTACGATTTGAACTGAGAATACGCATCCTAGCGTAAAGTGGTTCCAAGCATATTTGTAGATATAATTTAGGCGTAAAATTTTGTTAAATAAAATTTTAGTGAAGCTTGTATCTTTTTTCCTAAAAGTTCATTTTTTATTTTCATTATATTTTTATAACAAGAGTTTATAATAAATTTGTGGATCTTTTTGTGTTGTCTTCCCATTTATGTTTTCGTTTCCCGTGCCGTCTTTCCAAAAAGTTAATTTTTTTATTTTCAGTATATTTGTATAATCAGAGTTTATAATAAAATAGATCCTCTTGTCTTGAAAAATTTTTGCTTAATTTTTTTTTCGTAGGTTGTGTCGTTTTTCTAATAATTTAATTTATTTATTCTTAATGTTAATTTTGACGAATAAAACAAAAACTACGCATCATATCAAAAAATGAATTAAAAAAATGTGTAGCTGCTTTTTGGGTGCACAACTTTTGTTTCATGATTTTTCTTCCCACCTTGAGTCGTTAGTCCAAAAATTTCATTTCTTCATTTTGAATGTGGTTTGTTTACGAATAAAACAAAAACTACGTGTCCTATAAAACATTGATCGACAAGTTTGCAGAAAATTTTTGGATGCATACATTTTTTGAGTTTACCTTTTCTTGTGTCTTGCTTAGTTTGACGTCAAAAGGGAATTTTTGATTTTTCATTAATTTTTGTGTGATCAAAATTTTGAATTTTCGATTTTTCACGAAAAATCAAAAAGTTGTTATAATAATCTTGCAGGGCTTTTAAAAAGCAACGCTTTTGTACATTTAAATTTTTTCATATCGTGCGTTGTTTGGCTCAAAATGGTTATTTTCTTCTTTTTTTTCATATTGAAAATGCTATAACTCTATTCATTTTCCTTTTATCAAAAAAAGTCGCAAAAATAAATTGTTTGAGTTTCCGAGTACTACAAGTAGCCGGACAGAATATTTTAAAATCCTAAAGAAGTAGTCTCACCAATTTTGAAAATGCTTCAACTTTTTAAATTTGGATCCAAAACGGCTGGCTAACAATGCCCTCAAGTTTAGGACACTTGAATAGTAGACCAATGGCCAATCTAATAGACTAATTCTTTCAAAATTTATCGTCCTCACAGACAGACATTGATGCATATTCGTAAAAACCTGTTCTTCAGGTTCAAAGAGTCTCAAAACGTGGACATTGGACAAAAACTGGAGGGGTCAAATTTTACACAAATCAAATACCTTCTCTGATGAGAATGTAATAGAAAATAGCATTTGTTGGGAAACGAGTTTTTCATTTTCTTTTTTTTTTCTGAATTACAAATAGCCGTACATGGAATTTTTAAATTTGAAAAAATTGTCTCAACAATTTAAAAAATTCTCTAACTTTTTGAATTTTTATCCAAAATGACTAATTAACGAACATGACTTTTAGTTTTGGTCCTTTAACACGTGTGCCAAAGGACAATCCAATCCGAATAGTCATTCATCAGTTGCCCGGTATGCAGGTGACGACAAAAACGACAACGACAGACAGACAAGATCGTAAAACCTATTTTTTCGGATTAAGGGGGTCTCGAAACGGGAAATTGATTTCATTTCCTCGAAAAAATATTTTTCGACGATAATTATTATATGTTTATAATCATTTACCTAAAATAATTTTCCTATGCCATAAGGTCCCAAAATATAATTATCCCTCTAGTGCATGTAAAACCCAGTCCAAATGTTACACAAATTTTATTTCTAAATTGCATGTCTATTTTAGGGTATTTAAAAAGTGATTTAAAGAAAATTTAAAACTTTACGCCGACAGCGCTATTCCAGAAAAATTATAGAGTTTTGTAGGGAGAGAAAAAACATCATTAATGAAGAATGATCGCATAAAATAAAACTTATTAAAAATTGATGCGAAATATAATCATCTTGTTCTCTAGTTTTAAAGCCAATCATGTGTAACTGTTATTAAATTTGTAATTTATTTATGTTTCAATATAAAAAAAATGAATTATCTGTCAAATTAATAATAAGAAATTTTTAAATACAAGCAGTCCCAAACTTTTTAGAAAGAAGTTAACTAATTTATTAAATAATTGATTCTAGGAAGTAATATATGTTATAAAAAATTCTTTTTGTAATTTTAATATTTTTATGTATGCCATGTTTTTTCACGTATCTGGAAATGTCACTGTCTCCACAAATTATGACCAATTTTTATTTACTGTTGCATAGAAGATAAGTCTGGTCTAAAAGGCGCCTGTTATTTAAATATTGTTTGGCAAATACTATTATATTTTAATTAGTATTATTTTTCACATTTTGAAATGACTATTTTCTATTTTTGACAAACTTACATGTACAACTGATAATTTAAAAATTCTTTAATTTTAAACGTGTAGAAATCGTTTGATACTACCAAATCAATATTTTTTATTTTCTAACGAAATTATTTGAAATGGTCTAAGCAGTAAAAACAGTAGGTATCTATTTTCTATTGAACTTTTTTTTAAATTTAACCCTAGAGTGCAAAACTATGCTAAATTAGAAACTTATAAACTTTAAAACATTTTAAATAAACTGAAGAACATTCTTTGGTTTTGTTTCGATCTCACATAAAAGCTTAAGTTTCTTCATTAACGAAACTTGAGGATGTTTCAGGTGTACTGTCAAGTTCAACATTACTGTATCTTTCGCACACTTTTTAAAGGACTAAACAGAAAGAACGAGTTTGTTAACTAGCTATTTTGGATCAAAATTCAAAAAGTGAGCAGATTTTGAAAATTTTTTAGACTACGTTTTTCAAATTTAGAAAATTCTATGTACGGTTATTAGTAGTACTCCAAAAGACAAACAATTTAGCTTCATGAAATTTGTCGATAAAATAAAAATTATCAGAGTTATAGGCAGAAAAAGGTTTTGTTCTGAGAGCTCTACCAGATTATCATAACAACTTTTTGAATTTTTTCGAAAAATGGAAAATTTAAATTTTGATCGCATAAAAAATAATGAAAAATTAATAATTCCATTTTGCAGTCAAACTATGCAAGATACAAAAAAAGATGAAGAAGCAAAAATCGTGCACTCAACAAAGATCTACAAAGATTTGTTTCATTACTTTTTGATAAGACGCGTAGTTTTTGTACTATTTGTGAAAAATAACATTGAAAATAAAAAAATAATGTTTTGGAAGACGACAGAAGGAACAAAAAAAATTGGCAAACTTGTCCACTCAAAGAGGATGTAAAAATTTGTTATTTATTATTTTTAGAAAGGGCGAGAATATTTTTCAATCGTAAAAAATAAGCATAAACATAAAAAAATAAATTTTTTAAATAAATTGTTTAAAAATGACACAAAACACAAAAAAAAATGAAAAGACAAAAGTTGTTCAACCAAAAAAGATTTACAAATTTGTTATAAACTCTTGATATAAAAATACATCAAAAATTAAAAATGGACTTTCCAGAAAAACGACACAAGCTGCAATAACTTTTCATTTAACAAAATTTGTCGCGTAAATTATATCCACAAATTTGCTTGGGACCACTTTACACTAGCATGGGTATGTTCAGTTTAAATGAAAGAAAGATAACGTTGAAGATAAACAAATTAAGTCTAAGGAGAAACGACACAAGTTGCAACAAAACGTATAATAACAACATTTTTTGTATAGG
>CAKNWT010302991.1:0-17902 GCA_932066315.1 Andricus coriarius | reverse complement strand
AATAAATCATCTTTTTAGGTTGAAAATTAAACTCTTTGTTGAAAGTTGAACTACATTATCAAAAATTCATTTTTTTGGTTGAGGATTCATAATATTAGTGAAAAATTCAGCTTTTTTGTTGAAAATGAACTTTTTTTGACTTACTCATATTTTCGAGTTGAAAATTCCACTGTTTTGTGGAAAATTCTTTTTGCTTCGAAAAATGCAACTGTTTGGTTAAAAATTAATCTGTAATGGTTGAGGGTTCAACTATTTTATTTGATTTTTTTTCGTAATTCAATTGAGTTTTACATAAAATTAAAATCTTTTTCGCTTGCAATATCAACTATTATATTTTTATATTGAAAACTCATCTTTTTATGTTGAAAATTCAACCCCTTTTTTGGTTGAAGACTCTTGATTTTAATAAAAAAATTCATCTCTTTGGGTGAACATTGCACTTCTTTGTTGAAATTTCCCTTTTTGGGGTAAACAATGATTTTTTTATTGAAGATTCAACTATTTGGTTGCAAATGAACTTTTATGTTGAAATTTCATATTTTCGGCTGGAAAATTCAACTGCTTTGTACAGAAAATTCGTCCTTTTGTCTTGAAAATTCAACAATTTGGTTAAAAATTCAACTATGTGGTAGAAAATTCAACTGGTTTGTAGAAGAGTCGTTTGTTTTAATTGAAAATTAATTTTTTCATATGAAAATAAAAATATTCCATTTTTGATTAAACATTGATTTTTCTTTTTCGTTTATAAATTCAACTATTTGCTTGACAATTTATGTATTTTGTGAAAATTCGTATTTTTTAGTAGAACATTAATCTTCTTAGTTGAAAAGTCAACTATTTGGTTAAAAATGTATGTATTTTTTTGAAAATTTATTTTTTGGGTTAAAAATTAATTTTTTTAACTTGAAATTTAACTATTTCATTGAAAATTAACTTTTTTGTTAAAAATTTATATTTTTGGTTGAAAATTTAACTACATAGTTAAAAGTAGAACTACATTGTTGAAAATTATTTTTGTTTGTTTGATGATTCATCATTTCAGTTGAAAATCCTTTTTTTTTTGTTAACAATTAATTCCTTTGACTAAAAATTTAACTCTTCCACGTTTTGTGATAGAATATTAATCTTTTTGGTGCAAAATACATATTTTTATATCTGAAAATATAACTATTATGCAACATTTTTTGTTTTGTTAAAAATACATTTTTTAACTGAAAATATAATTATTCCATTCTTAATGGAAGATTTACCTTTTTTATTTGAAAATTCGTCTTTCTTGGTAGACAATTAATCTACTTGGTTGAAAATTAATCTGTTTAGTTAGAAATTTTACTATTTTGTTTGAAAATTTATTTGATTTGATTGAAAGCTAATTTATTTAACTTAAAATGTAACTATTCTATTTTGAGTTGAAAATTCATCTTTTTTATTTAAAAGTTCATCTTTTTGGTCGAAAATTCATATTTTTAGATAAAAAATTTTTATTTTTTTAAGATTTAATATTTTTAGAATTGATGTTTTCTGTTGAAACATAATGTATTTTGTTGAAAATTCGCCTTTCTTGGTATAAAATTAATCTTCTTGGTTCAGAATTCATTTTTTTGATTTAAGAATCATCTACTTGGTTACAAATTCATCTTTTGTTGAAAATGCAATACCTCTAAGTTGTATTATGTTGATTTACTATTTTTTAAAGTAAAAATTGTTCTTAGGTAAGATTGTTTTATTTTCTTCGAAAGTTGAGAAAGAAAAATTGAGGACTAGCTTGTTCACGTGACCCACTCGTTACATGTTTTTTCGCGATCAGGGAAAATGAAAAATTGGCCAGAGAAAAGTCAGGGATAGTCAGGGAATTTCGAAATTAAGATTTTGTAGCAACCCTGTAAAAATCTTTCCTTTCATTTCATTTTATCAACTTTACACATGTAATTAGAGAAAATCATTGAAAGAATCCCTGAAAACTTTGAATATCTCTCTGTCAAACGACAATGTTAGTTTTTTACTTTTTTAGCACCGATTATAACAATTATAAATCCAATTTAAGATCCCTTTAATTTACTCTCCCTCGTTTCCAGCATACCCGTGCTTTAACGAACTGATCTCCCTCATCCACATTCACTTCCTCATCCTTAGCGAATTTCCACGAGAGTAAATCTACCCGCATCAGATAACTGCCAACAAAGGCTCTGTAAAATTTAAAGCTGAGAATCTCTGATTTTCAATTACAGATAAATGGGAAATCGATCCTGCCGAGCTTCATTTATTGGAAGAACTCGGTTCTGGCCAGTTTGGTGTCGTGCGAAGAGGAATCTGGCGTGGATCGATTGATGTTGCTGTGAAAATGATGAAAGAAGGCACCATGTCTGAAGATGATTTTATTGAAGAAGCTAAAGTGATGACGTGAGTCGTCTTTTTTATTCAACTTTAATAGTCACTAGTTCCCTGCGAAAATTTAAACTTTAGAATTACGGGCTCGGACTCTCGCCACTGTTAACCCTTGTTTTAGTGATGCCACTATTTTGAAAACAATACCACTAATGTCGCTATTTTCTCCTAATTCGCCGCTAATGCCACTATTTCTTGACTTTTCTTTTAAAAATATTTTCCAATTTCTTCGCTAATTAATGCATGGAAAAATTATATTTTAATTATAAGAAATTAAATTAGGAATAAATGAAGATTTAAATACTTCTTTAACATCCAACATTTAAATTTAACTACGAAATTCTTGGAAATTAAAAAAAAACAATCCAAAGATTAAATTCGGACAACGCACTCTTAATTCTCTTAAATATCTCCATTCAAATTTAAAAAAAGAGACAACAATAAAAAAAGGAGAGAAAAGGAAAGGCAACCTCCAAATAACAACATAAAGAAGGGGATTTGGTGGTTTCCTTCTTTTTGTGTCCTCTTTTTTTATTTTGGCTTTTTTAATTTGAATGGTGACATCTAAGAATTTTGTACTTATTGTTTTTTTCTAAGCTTCGGATGTTTCGACATTTTCTACTTTTTTCGACTTCTTCAAGACAAATCTTTCCAAATTGTAACACTTTTAATTTTTTAACATTTTAATTTGTAACACTTATTCAGGTTGTCTACGCTGAAAATCCTGGAATTGTCAGCGAATTTTTATATACCTGGAAAAACCTGGAAATGTCAGGGAATTATTTTTAAAATCAGGGAATTTTTTAGAGAGCGTGCTTAATTTGTTTTAAATTGCAATATAAAATTGAATAACAACGATTCTTTATTTGTAAAAGTATATTTACATTACTTTATTTAACTATTTTGTTGAAATATCGTTTTTTCTTGGTCAGAAATTAATTTGTCAATTGAAAATTTAACTATTCTATTTTTGATTGAAAATTCATCTTTTTGCTTAAAAATTCAACAGTTTAATTGACGTTTTTCTCTCTCTTTTGACTGAAAAATCATTCTTAGTTGAAAATTCAACTCGTGTTGAAAAGTCGTATTTTTGGCTGAATTCAACAATTTTTCATCAAAAACTAGAATGTTTTTTGGTTGAAATATCAGCTTTTAAATTTTTCGTTCAGAGTTTGTTTTCTTTGGAATGAAAATTTAATTACTTGGTTGAAAGTTAAACTCTTTTGTTAAAAATTAATTTTTTGGGTTGAAGATACATAATTTTAATTAAAAATTCATCATTTTAATTAAAGATTTATCATTTTAATTGAAAATTCATCGTTTTAATTGAAAATTAATCTCATCATAATATAACTATTCCAGTTGAATATACCATCATTTTAGTTAATAATTCATCTCTTTGGTTAAACATTCAATTATTTCAGTCGAAGATTTATCTTTTTAGTTGAAAATTCATCTTTTTGGTTTAAAATTCAACTATTATTGCAACCGAAGTTTCATAATTTTATTTGAAAATTCATCACTTTGTTTTAAAATGTAAGTATTTTTTTTATTAGTTTTTTCTTGGTTGAAAATTATTTTTTTAAACTGAAAATTAAACTATTGCAATTGAATATTCCGACATTTTAGTTAAAAATGCATCTCTTTGGTTGAACGTTAATTTTTTTAACTGAAAATTTAAGTACTCATTTTTTGGTTGAAATTTTATTTTTTTGGAACTGCATGTATTTTGTTAAAAAATTCGTATTTTTTGGTAGAAATTAATCTACTTGTTTGAAAATTCATCTTTTTGGATAAGAATTCAACTATTCCAGTTGAACATTCATAATTTTAGTTGAAAATTGATCTTTTTAATTCAAAATTTAACTGTGGTTGAAGGTTGGTCTTTTTTAGTTGAGAATTCAACTATTTCGTTAAAATTTTTGTTTGTTCTTTGATTAAAACTTAATTTTTTTAACTGAAATTTAACTATTGCATTTATGGTTGAAAATTGATCATTTTTAGTTGAAAATTATTTGCTGTAATTAAAGTTTAACTATTCCATTATTGCTTAATAATTTCTCTTTTCTGGTTGAAAATTGATCTTTTTAGTTGAAAATTCAACTATTTGGTTTAGAATTCATGTATTTTGTTGAAAAATCGTCCTTTTAGTAGAAAATTAATCATTTTGATTTAAAATTCATCTATCTTGTTGAAAGTGCAATATTTTTGTTTGAAAAGTTAGGAATTTGATGCGGTTTAAATTTAATTTAATATACATAGTACCCACATCAATTTGACCTAAATATGCACTGAATTTTAAATATAAGAAGATAAAATAAAAATTTGTTTGAAATATTATTAAATTTCAAGATTTTTAGGGACAAATTCAAGAAATGATTAATTGTTTTTAATATTATTTAATTAATGGAAGGTGCTAATGTATTTAAGAGTATCTTGTGATATAATTTGTCGTTTTAAAAAATGCGAAATATTTGAATGGCTCCATACTATAAAAAATTGTACCTGGAAAAAACTTGAGATACCTGGAAAAAACTTGGAATTGTCAGGGAAGTTTTCCCTTGCGATTCGAGTAGACACCCTGATTATTTTTCAAAATTTATGCCACTATAGATACTATTTTTTATCTCTGAAGTGAGTCCGAACCATGAGATTATGACCTTTTTTAAATTGCTAAATCGAAGTTAGGTTTTAATTCATCAAATATTTAAGTAAAAAGTTAAAAAATTATATTTCTATTTACAGAAAACTGCAGCACCAAAACCTAGTCCAACTCTACGGTGTTTGCAGTAAAGATAGACCAATTTACATAGTCACCGAGTACATGCGACACGGATCTCTTCTCAACTACCTCCGTCGAAACGAAGCTACCCTTGGACCGAATGTCGGACTTTTATTGGATATGTGTATACAGGTGAGTTTTTAAAGTTTCAGAATTTCCCAAAAATATCGGAAAAATCTGCAAAGGTATCACTAAATTAAATAAATTCCCGTTAAGAAAATCCTGTAGATTTTTCCATTTTTTTTAAAGAGTAAATCTTCGATCGCTTCTCTTCTGTCCGCTTCGTAATTCTGAAATAATCCTGACTAATCACTTCGAATCTTTGAAGAGTAGTCTGATTCCCTTCCAAGATTAACAATCGCGTATCTCAGTAATGAAAAGGATTTTATCTTCCTGCCTCAAATTATCTAGAAATTACAGATGAAGTCGGTTAGTCAGGTTTTCCTTATGGGATGGAAAAGTGTAAATCAAACGCTTAAAAAATATTGGTTTTCTGAGCATTTTAGTGTCTTTCACTTTTTTGTTTTTCAAAATTAAAACGCTCTCGAAATTGGAATAATTCTGCATTTCCCACATTGAATTTGAATCTCTTCTAAAATTTGGATTTTTTTAAACATTCTACTTTTATGTAACAAATAATGCTTTTTTCGATTTGTAACTCTTCCAACATGTTGGGCTTCTTCTAAATTTAAAACGCTTTCAGAATTTGTAAGTTTCGAAAATTCGAATGCCTTAAAATTTTGCCAACGGCCGAGATTTGGTCGTTTTCCAATTTCAAAATGCTGAAAAAATTAGAACGTTTTCGAATCTACGATGCTTCTAAATTTGAAGCCTTTTTTGAGTTTGGAAACTCTTCCAATTTTAATCGATTCGGAAATAAGGTGGCTTTAAAAATTAGTATAGTTTCAAATACAGCGCTTCCAAATTTCGTATTGATTCAATTTTAAAAGGCCTTTAATAATTGGACGATTTTGAAATTTAAACCCTTTTTAAAATTTCAGATTGATCCCAATTTTAGTTGTTTTCACAATCTTTTTTAATTGCAAGGCTTTTCGAAAATCAGATGCTTTCGAAGATCGAAGCTTTCGAAATTGCAACGTTTATAAATTTGGAGAGCTTTAAAGTTTTAAATTCTTTCAAACTTCGGACTCTTTTCAAGTTTCCAATATCATCCTTAAAAATAAACAATTTAAAACAAAACATTCGTCGATTGATCATTTAAAAATAGGAACCTTAAAATTTTCGAATTTGAAATTAAAAACGTTTTTGAAGTATTTCAAATTGAAACTTAAGAAGTTGAAGCATTCAAAATTGAAAAGTTCAAATTGTACAATTTCAAAATAAATATGTAAGTAAATTTGAATTTTAAAAAACTCTCAAAAGGGAATCATTCCAAGCTAAAAGTGTTTGAAAGTAGGTTTTGAAATGAAAACGTTCCAGATCGATTAATAAAAAATTAGAATTGGAAAAATTGGAAAATTTTCGTATTATAAGCTTTTGAAATGAAACAATTTTTTAATAAAATGGCAACTTAAAATTTAACTAATTGAAAATAGTACAATTAAACTTTGAAACCCGTAGCTTTAAAATCGTTTTAATTAGAAACGCTTTCAACAGTGGCATGATTACAATAAAATATGGTTACTCCAGAATTTTGGAAGATACCAATTCTGGAAATTGGAAGTGCTTTAAGTTTTTGTTAAATTCGAATATCGGAAGCGTTTCTAGTCTGAAAACTTCTAAATTCGGCATCGGTTTGTAGGTCAAAAGCTGCCAAGATTAGAGGCATTTCAAGTGCCAAAGTGACAACTTTATAAATTAATTACGTCATAAATGACAAATGTTGCCAATTTTGGAATTGTTTTGATTTATTCAATTTGAAAAATGTCCGGACTTTGGAAGCGATTTAAATTTAAAGCCGTTCTCATTTCTGCCTAACTGCGGAGACTTTAAAATTAGGATTGTTCAATATAAATTAATTAATTCAACATAAATTAAAAGTTCTGTTAAATTTTAAAGAAGTCTCATGTTTTAATTTTACAGTATAAAAAAAACAATACTTAGATTGCTGTCAACCTATCAACTTAAATAAAAGAGAAACTAGCTAAATTCTATTGTCCGATTGAGGCGTTATTGAATTTCCGATTTCATATTGTTGCCTTCCAATTTTCCCTCGGAAATTTGGAATGCTGCCAAATATGAACGCTTCTAAGACTGGCTCAATTCCAAAAAAATTGTGACCCTTTCTTACTTCTCTACCTATCCTTTTGACTACTTTTAAAGCTCAGCAATCGTCTTTTCTAACAATATAAAGAGATTTTCCCATTTTGCATCGAATGGATCTTAAATTGCAGATAAATGCGTCCTGTAAGTGCATAAGAATCATTGCAATTCCCTCTGAATTACTTGACGTGCAGATATTCTCTCATAAAAAAGGAAAATATCGTTGGAAGTGCTATTTCGAGAGAAGCTTTGGAAGTTTTATTTCCCATTTCCCTTGAATGCCAGTCCCAAGAGAAACGCTTCTCTCATCCCTGAAATCGATTCCGTGCTCTTCATTCTTCATTGCCGGTGTTATTCTCTATAAACTGTAAAGCACGCTGTCTTTCCCTCGGGGAAAAGTCATCGTCAGCGAGATAACGTAATCCCACATGTATTCTGCCTTTCAGGTTTGCAAGGGAATGGCTTACTTGGAAAGGCACAATTACATCCACAGGGACCTCGCGGCGCGAAACTGCCTCGTTGGCTCTGAAAACGTAGTCAAAGTAGCTGATTTTGGTCTTGCCAGGTAACGTTCACTGTATCTCTTGTCATCTAACTTTTGTCTTTTTATATGTTATTTTAAGTTTAAATTTAAGGCCAAGTGACCGTAGGGTGGTCCAAAATGCATTGGACATTTTTTATTTTATTTTTTTATTTGTATGCATTTCGCCTGGAAATTTTTTTGAATAATAAATCCATTTTTGTTTTTAATGATATTTAGAGGTGGCGCAAGCCCCATGAAGTTTAATACGTGTTTCCCATAAGAAAAAATACGTTTTTGTACATTTTATTCAGAATCTTCAATATTAGGTGAATTATTATATATATAGTATATACATAGTTAGGTATATAGGTCATATAGTACCAAAAAAAAACCCAGGAGTGAAAAAATGGGTTTTACGAGTTTTTGGCTCTAATTATGATTTTTTTGTAGTTTTTTCAATGCAAATTGTTTCTAATACATAAAATACTACTTTATACTGATGATTACATGCTTAAATAAATTGTTGGAACAATTCGTTATTGTTTTTAGCAATTTTCTCTTAGAACAGAGTTAGAAAGTCGCGGTTGTTTCAAAAAATGTCTACTTTTTGTCCAATCGCTTCCTCATAGAGGGAGGTTTGTAATGACCTAAATTTTCAAACACGCTTTTTTGATATATTTCGATATAATTCGACCCCAGCAGTTTGAAAATAAAGTTTTAAAAAAATGTGTGCCTGTAACTTTTTTCTGTTCACCATATCTCGAAAAATGAAAGAGCTATGATCATGAAATTTAGAAGAAATGTAGTTCCGATTGATATCCAGGTCTAATAGGATTTTGAGCTAGATCGACCATTTAGAAGTAGTTTTTTCTTGCGTTTAGCGATTCAAAACTAAAAATTTTACCTTGTCGATATGAGATAAATTTTTCTGATATTTAAAATACAACAATACGATATCTATTGTATTTGTTCGCGCCTCGGAAGTGCATCGATCGACCTATTGTTGAAACTTTTATGACCTACCAGTACCGATTTATGAAGTTTCAAAAAATATTCATTTTGTTCATATCAGATAAACTTTTTTGATATTCAAAATACAACAATATTACATATAGAGTATTTTTTCGCGTCCTTGAGACGCATCGATTGACCTATTGATGAACCTTTTATGCCCCACCAGTACCAATTTATGAAGTTTAAAAAAATGGTTTATTCTGCTTATATGAAAAAACATTTTTGATATTCAAACGATGACAAATATTACACGTAGAGTATTTGTTCGCGTCCTTGAGACGCATTGATTGACCTACTGGTGAACATTTTATGACCGACCAGTACCGATTTATGAAGTTTCAAAAAAATTGGTGTATTCTGTTTATATGAGAAAAACTTTGTTCTTATCAGGAGTACTACAGTATTATATTTGAAATGTTTGTTTGCGTCTTCACCTGTTTACGAGCCTACTATAATCTCTTAAAATCTAGCAATACCGATTTATAAATTGAAAAAATATGTTGTTTATCTCGTTGATATAAGGAAAACTTATTTAATATTGGGAATACAACTGTAATGTATGTAATTAATTTGTTCAGGTCTTCGAGACGCGTGGATTGATCTATTGGCGAACGTTTGAAGACCATTATTGATTAATTAATAGCTACTCAGAAAGTTTTAAGAAAAGTTACATTGTTTATATGAGGTTTTAATTTGAAAGATAAAACTACCGTAGCGTAGGTTACAAAGCTTTTCATTGAAAGAGAACACATTAATTGACATTTTGGTGGGCCCTCTGATTTTCTGAAAATAAAATTTTAGAGAAAAATATTCAGAGTATCCATTTTTTCTTTTGTTAGGGAAAACTCCCTCTATGGGGAAGTAAATTTATTTGATACTTATGAGGAAGCAAAACGCTCATAAAATGAACACAAATATATACACCCATAGTGAATACGTCCATCGTACTACGCAGCCGTATTTTAAATTAGGGTGAGGTAATAATTAATGTTAACAAACATAATTTTGGAAACAATTCATTATTATTGTTGATAATATTCTCTTTGAATAATGCTACAAATTGCGCTTTTTTTTACATCTTCAACTTTTTGTCCACTTTTCACTTAGTGAGGTAATAATTTTGACAAGTTAACAAAAATAGTTGTTTCAATAATTTATTATTGTTTATAACTATCTTCTCTTACCGAAGCGCTAGAAAGTTTCGGGGTTTTCTTTTTGTTTAAGTTTGCTTTGCCTTTTTAGTTATGAACAAATAATAAATAAACATGAGAGGGAATCATTTTTTAAACAATCCCTTTCTTTTTTCTGAATATATTTTTCTGAAATAAAACAGATATTTCTAAAATTTATATTTGACTTTAATTCCCTCTTACTACAGACGAAAGTCAGAAACAATATTTAATACAAGTATAGTAACAGAGTAGCGGAAGCAACTTCCTGACTGCAGTAAGTCTATCTTGTCCCGTGAGATGTTATAATTAATTAATTATTTGTTTGAGGTCTTTTTAATCTATATATGCATATTATCATCGACGAGACGTGTTTTCTCTTGGGAAGGAGGGAAGGGGGGGGGGGGGGGCATAATATAAAAATATGTGAAATTCCAATTTTTTTTTCAAGGTTTGCAGTAAACTTCTTGTTGTAATTTCAAACAAAACTTTCACAAGTCATTTAGAAAACCTAGTCCTTCCACCTACTCCAAATTATTCCATTTTTCGTTTTTTTGTCTCTTGTGGAAGATAGCTTTTTTGTTTAAATTAATTTTTTTTAAACATGGGGATATGAGCAAAATTAATTTATTTGAAAAATACAATACTATTTAAAAATGATTCTTGTTGAGGTTCACTTATTATATGTTCATAACTAAAAACTCAAAGCAAAACTAAAGATTTCAGAAAAAAGGCAACTTTCTACCATTACTCTAAGAGAAGGTAGTTATAAACAATAATCAATTATTTAAATAAGCATGTTTGTTAACTTGCTTTCATCATTACCTCACTAAGTGAAGTAATTATTTATTACTTTACTAAGTAAAAAGTGGGTAAAAGTTAAAAATTTCTTAAGAAACCGCAACCATCTAGCATTAATAAAGAAGAAGATAGTTATAAACGATAATCATTTGTTTAAATAATTATTTTTGCTAAATTAAATTAATTATTAACTCACTCCATATGAAAACTAGCCAAATAGTTGAAAATTTAAGAAAAACCGCAACTTTATAGCATTATTCAAATTGAATATTATTAACAATAATAATAAAGTATTTAAACAATTAATTTTTTCAACTTTAATTAATTATTCGCCTCACTCTAATTGGAAATTGGACAAAAAGTGGATAATTTTTTAGAGAACTGCAATTTTCTAGCATTATTCTAAGAGAGTATTATTAACAATAGTAAGTTTTTTGAAAAAATCAGGACTTTCTAACTCTATTCTAAGAGAAAATTGCTAAAAACAATCAATTATTCCAACAATTTATATAAACTTTTAGTTATCAGTATACAGTAGTATTTTATGCATTAGAAAAAATTCGCATTAACAAAATCGCAAAAAATCATAATTAGCTTATGGGGTGTTTCCTGGGACTCTGTAAAACAGACTTATGGGGGTGATGTTTAAAAAGTAATATTTTATTCGTATTCTATGGCTAATTGTGAAGAGAAATGTTGAATTCAAACTCGATTCACCTAATATTGACGATTCTGAAGAAAATTTACAAAAACGTATTTTTTTCTTATGGGAAACGCGTGTTAAATTTCATGCGGCTTGCACCATCTCTAAATATAATTTTAAAAAAAAAAAAAAAAAAGATTTAATTTTCGTGTGCATGCTTGTTTTGAAGGTACAACATGAAATTAGTTTGAATCTTGATGGAACACTAATTTGAATTCTAACAGTGAACAATTACATGTTTTATATTCAGCGCCTTTATAATTTAAAAAATGTAAATATTATTGTGAAAATGCTGTTTCTACACGAATATATTGTACACAGAATATATTGTACACAAAGTATACTGATTATATTTCTCCTACACAACATATTTTCTACACAGAATATATCCTACACATAATTAAATAGTAATTATTTTTTTCTGAAAATATTCTCAAAACATTATACACAAATTATTATGTCCAATATTTTTCCGACACAAAATATATTCTACACAAAATATTAAAAACCGTGCATCAAGTATTTTTTGCACAAAGTAGATCTTACACACAATGCAATAATTATTCTTTTTATTTAAATATTCTTGCTCTATGGGAAATATTCTGGTTGAAGCTATTCAAAACAGAAATATTCTACACAAAAATGTTAGATATAGTACTTTTCCTATACAAAATAGATTTTACATAAATTATTCACCACGGGGGATATAAAATCAGACTTTACACTAAAAGCTAATTTTTTAAATTGTGAAGTCCACTATTATATGTTTGGTTCAGAATTTATAGCTTTTGGTTAAAAATTAATTTCATTGGTTGAAGATTTAACTATCTTGTCGAAAACTCGTAGTAAAATGAGCGATTTCTCAATCGTTGACGTGACCGTTGAATAATAGCATGTTTTTTCCACTAGTGAGGAAAAGTTTCGTAAGAAGTGGGAAAGAGTACGTGGAACAGTGGGAGAAGGTGATGCTCTGTCGTGAATGTGTGATTGAATAAGCCGTCACGTGGCGCCATCTACAACTCAGATGGGCGCTTTGATGGAGAGCCCATGGCATGACTCGTCTTCGCGTTGCTATTTTCAGACGAAAAAAGTCGTCTTTTTGGCGTATATTTCTTAACTGAAAATTTAACTATTCCATTTTTGCCAAAAACTCGATCATTTTCAGTAAAAAATTCAACTATTACATTTATTACATACATTATTCCTTAGTAATTTCTCGTTTTTGGTTGAAAATTCAAATATTGAAGTTTTCATTTAGAAAAAATCTTTTTCGTTTAAAATTTAACTATTTTGTTGAAAATTTGATTTTTCTTAATTAATTTTTTTACTAAATATTTAAAAATTCCATTTTTTGGTGAAAATGTATCGTTTTTAGTTGAAAATTCACCTATTTGGTTGAAAAAATCATGTATTTCGTTGAAAATTCGTCTCTTTTAATAGAAAATTAATCTTCCTAATTAAAAATTCTACTAATCAGTTGAAAGTTGAACTACTTTGTCAAAAATTAATTTTATTAGTTAAAAATTCATTTCTTTGGTTGAAATCGTAACTATTTTATTGAAAATTGATAGTTTTTAGTTAAAAATTTAATTGTTTTGTTAAAAATGAACTTTTCTGTTGAATATTAATATTTTTGGGTTGAACATTCTATTATTATTTTTGTAGAAAATTCAAGTATTTGGTATTTGAAAATTCAACTATTTGGTTTAAAATATACCTTTTTAGTTAATACTTCAACTATTCGGCTGAAAATACTTGTTCATAGATTAAAACTTTAATTATTTTGTTGAAAATAAAACTATTTTGTTAAAAAGTCATATTTTTTGTTCGTAAATTTAACTGTTTTATTGAACATCGGTCTTCTTTGCTTGAAGATTTAAATATTTGGTTAGATGCAACAAAAAGATAAATTTTTGACAAAACAATTGTATTTTTAAGCCACAAAGATGAATATTCTACAAAATACATCAATTTTAAACCAAAAATAGAATCTTAAAATTCCCTCTTACAAGAATTCATTTTCAACAACAAAAAACAGATTTTCAACAAAATAGTTAAATCTTAAACCAATAAAATTAATTTTAAACAAATATAATAGTTGAATTTTTTAACCAACAATAATCGATTTCCGCCAAAAATGGAATAGTAAAATTTTCAGTTAAGAAAAGTGATTTTCAAGAACAACAACAAAAAAAATTTCGACAAAATAGCTAAATTTTCTAACAATAAAATAAATGTTTATTAAAGTAGTTCAACTTTCAACCAAGAGTTGAACTTTTGACCAAAAAACATGAATTTTTAACAAAATAATTCAGTTTTCCACGAAATAATTAAATTTTAAACAAAATAGTGGAATTTCTAAAAAAAATAGATGAATTCTGTACCAAAAATATAATAGTAGACTTTACAAATCAAAAGAATTAAGTTTCAGTGTGAAGTCTGTTTTCATATTTTCTGTGGTAAATAATTTATATAAAAAATCTGTTTAGTATAGGAAAAGTGTTACACCTAATATTTTTGCGATAAATATTTTTGTATTGAATATCTTGACGCAGAATATTTTCCATAGAGCAGGAACAATTTTTAAATAAAAAGAATAATTATTTCATTGTGTGTATGATCTACTTTGTGTAGAAAATATTTTATTTACGATTTTTAATATTCTGCGTAGAATATATTTTGTGTAGGAAAAATCTGTCACGTGAACAGTGAAATGTTACTATATTCGGCGGCTTTGTAATTTAAAAAAATGAATATATTGTGCTGAAATTTTGCGGAATAGTTTAAAATATATAAGGGCATATCTTTTTGGGACAGTTGAGTTTTTATTTTGTTTAAACAAGACAATTTTATTAATTCTATTTTAGCTAGGGCTCTAAAACCCTGTTCTGAGATTAATTATAAATGTTATGTAAATTAAATTAAACATAAATCTTTTTTATATTTTATTTTATCTTCATTTTTTTTTTTACTTTTGTAAATCCCATTTAGTAGAAATTTCGAATGTAAAGAATCAAAAACTATAAAAAATTTTAATTGTAAAACTTAAAACTTGCATAAAGTAAAATTTTAAATTGTCAAAATTAAAAACTCTTCAATGTTGATGATTTAAACTTGAAAGTTTAACCATTTTCAAGAGTTATAATTGAAAAGTGTTCTACTTTAAAAGTGTATAAATAAAAATTTTTTAAATGTGGATGGTTTTGAAGATCAAAAGTCAAGTTTTCAATTATAAATCTTCCAAATTGAAGAAATCTTGTATGTAGATTATCAAAATTACAGAATTTTCGTTGTAAAACTTGAATCTAGCATAATTTTTAATTATACATTTTTTTATTAAAAACTCAATTTTAGAGATTTGCAATTGCAAGTTTTACAGTGTCAAAGATTTACAATTGAAAATTCTTTAATTTTAACGATTTTCAGTTTAAAATTCTTCAATTTTAAAATGTGTAAATAAAAATTCTTAAATTGTGGTGATTTAGAAAATCAAAAGTTTTGAATTCAAATTCTTCAGAATTGATGAAACTTCAAATTTAAATCATCAAAATTACAGAATTTTTAATTGTAAAACTTAAAACTTTGTAATTTTTAATTTTCAACCAGAAATATTTACAATTCAAAGTTCTACAATTTTGAACAATTACAGTGAAAAATTCTTAAATTTTGAAAATATAGAATTGCAAGTTATTCAATTTTCAAGATTTATATTTTAAAGTTATTATTGAAACAAAATAAAATCTCAAATGGGCCAGAGAGCGATGCCCTGATAGATTTTGTATCCTTTTTTAAAATTTCAGACAGGTATCTGCTTTTGTTTAAATATAAAAAGATGGAAAAGAAATAGATGAGGCGGTCAGTCATTCGCTACGGCATAGGATACCAGTTGCTCTTAAGGAAATTATTCTGTAGAATTAAGTCATAATTTGGATGCTTCAAAGTTTTAATTTAAGGCTTTTAGATTTAGATTGCTTTCAAATTTTAATTTCGCTTTCAAATTGAATGCCCTCAAATTTTTATTTCAATAACTTATAAGCTTGTTACTTGTTCAAACTTTGGGGGATTTCAAAATTCTTGTTTTATTTGTGGAATGTTTGAAATTCTAGGTACGTCCTGGATGACCAATATACTAGCAGCGGTGGTACCAAATTCCCAATAAAATGGGCTCCACCAGAGGTATTGAATTATACGCGATTTAGTTCCAAGTCCGACGTTTGGGCCTATGGAGTCCTGATGTGGGAGGTTTTTACTTGTGGTAAAATGCCTTATGGAAGACTGAAGAACACCGAAGTTGTTGAGCGAGTTCAACGAGGCATCATTCTAGAAAAACCTAAGGCTTGCTACAAAGAAGTTTACGAGGTTTGTCTTTTCTTTTTATATTTATATAGGGTGTCTGCTCTACCTGGGAATTTGTATGTACCTGGAAAAACCTGGAAATGTCATGGAATATTTTCGAGAGCGTGCTCAATTTTGTTAAATTGATATAAAATTGAATAACAGCGATTCTTCATTTTTAAAAGTATCATTAGTATTTAAATATTTAAATATTGCAATTAATTATTTACTGCATTTAAATATTTTGTAAAAATTCTTTTTTTTTTTTGCTCAACATTAATTTTTTAACTGAAAATTTAACTATTTTATTTTTGAATTAATTTCTTATGTCAGCATCAACTTTAAATATTTTATTTTTGGTTAAAAATTCATGTATTTTATTGAAAATTCGTTCTTTTTGGTAGAAAATTAATCTTCTTGGTTAAGAATTCATTTCTTAACTTGAAAATTCAACAGTTTTTTTGAAATTTTTTCTCCCTCTTGACTGAAAAATCTTTCTTAGTTGAAAATTTAACTCATGTTGAAAAGTCGTATTTTTTGGTAGAATTCATCTGTTTTTTATTAAAAATTAATTTTCTTGTTGGAATATCAACTAATACTGATAATATTGATGTTATTTTGTCGACCAGGGTCATTAATTAATTTTTCATGTTAAATTTGGCCGATTACTGGTAAAATAATTTTTGGAGAAAGGAGAAAAAATCTGCCTCGGCCCGGATTTGAACAAATTTAACCAAATTTAACATAAGAATTAAATTTATTAAATTTTGTGGTTGATGATTCATCAGTTTAATTGAAAATTCATCTCTTTGGTTGAAAAATAAGCTATTTTGTTGAAAATTAGTTTTTCTTCAGCTGACATTTTTTTTTACTGAAAATTTAACTACTCCAGAAAATTCAATTATTCTAGATAAAGATTCATCATTTTGTAGAAAATAAGTCTTTTTGATGAAGATTCATAATTTTAGTTTAAAATTCATCACTTTGTTTGAAAATGTAACTATTTTTTTGAAATTTAGTTCTTTTCTCGTTGATTTTGCTGAAAATTCATATATTTTTCTAAACATTAATTTTTGTAACTGAAAATTTAACTATTCAATTTTTGGTTGAAAACTGATCTTTTTTAGTTCAAATTCAAATATTCGGTTGAAAATTGATATTTTTTGGTTGAAAGTTCAACTATTTGATTGAAAACTCTTGTAGTTGGTTGAAGAATCGTCTTTTTTGGTCGAAAATTAATCTTTTTGATAAAAAATTTAACTATTTGGGTAAAAGTATATCTACATTGTTAAAAATTCAATATTTTTACTTGGATACTTTCGGGGCAAGCGTGACTCTCTCGGTTCTAGTCGGGGATCAAGAAGTTCATATGATTTTGTAAATCAAAAGTCAAGTTTTTAATTCTAAATCTTCCAAATTGAAGAAATTAGAAATTTAAATAGGGGAAACCTCATTACAGTGGATAATGCAACCTACAGTGGATAATCGTTAATTAAAAATACTAATATATCTAAAATAATTAATTTAATTTAATTATTAGTTAAGATACTGTACGTGTTCATAAATTAAAATTAAAATTAATTTATTTTCTTTTATTTGTGCCCTTAATTAATAATTATCCACTGTAGGTAGAATTATCCACTGTAGGGAGGTTCCCTCTAGTATTGCGCTGAAGTTCGAGACGTCTACCGGTGACGGCTTCACTAATTTTTACGAATTTTCAATTTTCAATTTTTCAAATTTTTTTTTGCATATTACTGTAGGATGTTGTTTATCAAAGACACTGGCACTTCCTATTTTTCGAATTTTCTAATGCAAAAAAATGGGAGCCAAAAAATGTTTTTTAACAGAAATGTTGATTTTCATATAAAATGAATAAAATGTGACAGTTGGAAAGTTGATATTATTAAATATATTAACCAAAGGAAATAAAATCAACAATAAAATCAAAAATTATCCGTGCGGAC
>CAKNWT010302989.1:0-10111 GCA_932066315.1 Andricus coriarius | reverse complement strand
GCGGTCGGCTTTGCCCTCCGGTGTGGGGCAAAGCCGACGAAATACACACTGAGAAAAATGGATTATACGAACTGGATAATAGAATTAAAGAATAATAAACCGTATAGAAGAGTATATTAGCGCGTATAATCTATACTATTTTTCTAATATATGTAGATGTTAACAAATATAATCTCTAGATGTTAGATTCTTATAATCTTCAGACATTAAAATGTAACATCTCAGATTTTAAAATATGCAGGCGTCTGTGTAGTCTCAGACGATACGTCGCATCGTGGCGCTTGTCATATGCATGCGTTTCCATTGAAAAAGTTATAATTAAGTTATAAAATGATTATTAGTGCTAAATCACGTAGGATTTAGATTTAGAAAATGGGTAAGTTTATATTTCTTTTCATTACACATCACTGCCACTTGTACAAGTACAGAAACTTAGCCTCCTTTACTTTCGTGTTTGTAGTCTTATGATAATAGCCACTTTCCTGCTTATTGTGTTTTTAAAAAATTGAAATGTGTTTCCAGTTCTACTTCCGAACTCGTCTATAAAAATTTTGTACATGTTTATAAATACGTTTGCACAAATTATTATATATATTTCAGGTTATCTAATGGACCAGGATTCTAATATGGATATTAGATTTTAAAATCTTGGATTATAGATTTTATTATCTCAGATTATAAAGTTTTATAATCCAAGATCTTATCCTGTAATATCTATTTCTTAATAGCTATAGATTGTAGTTCTAATAATCTGGATCGCTGTCCCATAGTTAATAGTCCAAGATTATATCCGGTAACATATTTTTTAATTACCGGGTATAATCCATTTTTCTCATTGCAGCTTGTTAGAAATAATTGAATTATCAAATCATTATTTTATTCATATAATTAATACTTATAGTAATATAATATACAATAATGTAGGACTCGAAATGAATAAAAAATGGATCAATTTCTACATCTTGTTAACTTTAAAAAAATTATTGACTGTTAAGTGGTCGGCGCTGCTCCTCCTTACCCTACCCACATACCCACATACCCACATACATACAGACATACAGACAGACACATTCGCCAAAACCTGTTTTTTTGGGTTCAGAAGGTCTCAAAACGTGGAGATTTGACAAAAACGGGGGGAGGGGGGGTCAAATTTTACACAAATCTAATTCCATCTCTGATGAGAATGTAAAAATGGTATAGCTGTTGTAGCTAGAAATATATTGCTGGGGAGATATAGCTGAATTTCCAATAAAGTCTAGGTAGGACTGCAAACTAGATAGCTAAGATATACAAACCGTCTATATCCTGCAGACAGATTATTTCGGAGATAAATCTATCACCTAAATTGCTAAACATTCTAGCAGTCATGCTCAAACATCGTTTCCCCTATAATTGGTTTGCTTGTGACAGCTAAATATTCTAGGTACTGTACCTATACTTTGCTGCAAGAAAATCTGTTCAACACAGCTAACTATTTAGGAAAACGAAATCCAGTGACACTTTTTAGCTGGGATAGCAAGGATTCTAGGTAATACACCTAAAAAAATTTTTCAGTGTATATTTTCTGGTTAGACTAACTACAATTCTGGTTGAATTAATCAGAATTCCATTTAAATAAACCAGAAATTCTGGTTAATTTAACCAGACATTTTTTTGAGTGTATACATTGAAATTACGTTCACAGATTCAATATTTAATCTTCTTTTCAAGTTTCTGTATGGTTTTTTGCTTGCTCTGTTGAGTTAATTCGATTAATGTGGTCATAAAAAAGTAATCATTCGCAAGAGTAAAAATTCCTTTTGTATAGCTTGAATTCAGTGATTCTCAACGTAACCATTTTACCACAATACGAGTCCCTTTTTCCGCTCTACACGTTCAACGCACATATAACGGACCGGAAACCACAGCGACCGTCCATCCGGAAGCACTGATGCGCTCAATGCTTGGTTTCCTGTCTTCGCCAAAAACTCCTCCCAGTCGTACACGCTACGTAAAATAATAATCGTTTTAGGATCACTCCCTACTTATTCCATCTTCTAAAGCGAAATATATTTCAGAATCTCGTCGCAAAATTATTGCCCATAAAATTCAAACGACTCTCTGCAGATGGGAAAACTTTTTGCACGCCCTGAAAGTTATCTCTATTATGCAAAGAAAATCGATACAAAAAGTAATTTAAAATGTATCCGCATCCCGTAATTACAAAGCATGATAATAATGTGCGCATGAGTACTAATTGTTAAACCTGAGACTAAGTTACATGGGTTATCAAAATAACATTGACAGAGAGTTAATTGTCTAACATTTTTGCGAGAATAAGTTATTGCCACTAAGTTGCCATAAATAGAAAAAAATTTCTTGAACCAACAAAAAAACTGTTTTCTTGGATATACATGAAAATATGGTTGATCCAACCAAATTTTTTGGTTGCATCAACTAAATACTCCATTTAACAAAAGATCTTGTTAAAACAACCAAAAAATTTGGTTGGGTGATCCAAATTTTTTGTTCTCCATAAAAGGACCATATTTTATGGTTGAACAAACAACCTTTTTGTTGAATTCAGTCAAATCGTTTTCTGCCTATGGATGCACTTGGATTTTTAAGTGCACCTGCATGATTGATGTAATGAAATCTTGCTAGATGTCTAGGTAAATTCCTATAATTCAATTATAATTCACTAAAATTCACTTGAATTTCAATGAATTGACTCAATATAAATTTTGTATTATTGAATTATCATATAGTTGAAAGTTCGATAATTTAATTTGAATTTTTGCTATAATTCAATTTAAAATATCTAGATTTTAATATGAATAAATTGTCATAATTCACTTTTATATAGCTGGTAATTAATCTTAAATGATAGAATTAAATATTTATTTATTTATAATTCACTATAATTCCCTTGCATTTAATTTAATTCTCTTGAAATAATGAGTTGAATTGTACATTTGAATCGACTTAAAGTATCTGCCCTGTTGTTATTCAATCTAAATGGCTAGAAATAAATACAAATTGATCCAATTTAAATTTCTATACAATTCTATTTGAATTTATGTATTTCAACTAATTGCAATAATTTGATTCAAATTATCCTAGAATTCAATTTGAATTTCCTGAAAATTCACTTGGAATCCAGTTGAATTTATACAATAAATTACTTAGAGTTTAGTTTAATTTACGTTGAAAATCACTTAAATTTACTTGTAGTTTACGTGTATTCATTTCCGAATTCACTTTGAATTCAATTAATTTACCAGAATTAAATTTCTCTTCTTAAATTTTTCTCAGTAACAATTGCTAGGCTTCAGTTTGAATTTACTAGAATTCTGTTTCAATTCAAATAATTCTAGAATTTATTTTGAATGTATTTTGATTTATTTTCAATTTAACTAACCTGCATTATTAAAAACAGTAACATTCGCAATGAAGATCTCTAAGTAGAGATCGTCGTAGAAAGCATGTACAAATAACTATTTGTAATCTGTTTGAATATGCACAGTTGTTTTAGAGTCATTAACAGGATAACCGAATCGACATTCTGAAAACAAATTCTGAAAATTTCAAGGAACCTCTGTATTGCACCTACACTCTACACACCCTATAGGTCGCGCATAAGGTCCTAATTTCAACCTCAAATTTTGAATAGTTAACTTCTTTCTAATTCCTCAGACCATTAGATAGCAGCTTAGTGAATCTGTATTTTCAATTTGAAAGAATTCTTAAGAAAATTACTTTATGCTGATAATACCTTAATAATAATAGTAAAAAGTTTAAAAAAAAATATGTTGCAAATCCCTATTTTAAAGATTTTTCTAATATCATTGGTTCATTTTGAGTCATATTTGTGACCAGGTCAAGGATAAATATCGTTGGTTTATCTATTCATTTTTTCCGTGTACATATTACATGTTAACATTTCGATGCGCGCTAATTATCACATATTACGTGACTTCACTAACCGAGTAATATACGTATGTGTATTGTGTATACTATTGCGTGTACCCAACAAGTATAACATTTGAGAGGATTTAAAATATAGTCTAATATTAAAGTAATATATTCTATAGAATATTTCATTCGAAATACTCTAGGCGAATCAAGTATTGAGAAAAGTGTATACCTGTTCCGAATGAATCAGGGAAAATTATCATGGTTATCACAGGCTTAACATCTCATATAGTATGAGATTAATAATTTAGTTCGTGAGCGATCGGCAAGCGCCGATCAATAAGAGTTTCGTTATTCGAATATACTAAGGTACTAATACTTTTTTCATATATCTTTGTCGATAATGATAATACTTCAGCAATTTTTTCTCAGTCAAATTATTAATATTTAATGCTAGCAGTAAATGCACTAAACTAATCTGTCTTTAGCTCCATAGATGATTGGAAAAGGGAATGAAACCCCCTATCGGAATTGTGATATCCACATTTTTAGGAATTAATATTAAGAAAGTTACAAAATCATAATAACGGATGGTATCTTCAAAACATCCATTTAACACCTATTTTCTTGAATAAACCATTTCCAGAAAACTTTTTCACCTTAATATTAATCATAAACCAAATTTAAGTTTAAGCTTTCAAAAATGAACAATATTGTTTAGCTTTTAGCCTCGAAAATTAAACTGTAAAATTAAACCTA
Organism: Andricus coriarius; assembly: GCA_932066315.1. Classification (NCBI taxonomy): domain Eukaryota; kingdom Metazoa; phylum Arthropoda; class Insecta; order Hymenoptera; family Cynipidae; genus Andricus; species Andricus coriarius. The sequence goes on along the minus strand of CAKNWT010302989.1, from coordinate 5,458 downwards.
AATAAAATAAGGAAAAGTAAGAGAAAGAAACTTCTTTAAATCTTGATAAATATTTTACCATAATTGAATATTGTATGGAATGTAAATTTAAACCTGGTTTTTGTTTGTTTTCAAAAAATTTTAAATTCTTAAACTTATTAAATTTATGTTGAATCAAAAAATGTCATTAAGGTCACTTGTAAATCTTGTTTGAATTTTGGTCGAATCGAAAAATTTCATTAGGTTAATTTCTAAACATATTTAATATCTACTGAAAATCTTGATCAAAAAACATTGAGAAAATTTGAAATTCTTTTGCTTGTCTACTAGAATCTGTGAAAACAATTTTTCAAACCCTAACAGTTTAAAAAAATGTTGATTGGATTAATCCCACACACTATATATCGCCCTTCTATATTTCCCTATCTCCCATCTCACTAAATCGCCCCCTCCCATGTGACTTCTCCTAAAACCTACAACTACAACCCATCGACCCTGTCCCCATGCTACCGTCTCCCCTTCTATTTTTACTTCCAGTCCACTCTCCAATCTTCAACTCACCGCCGGCCCTCTAAATATATATAATACATTTATATCCCCCTTCATGTCATGTCAAAACCCTTTTTACTCTCTCACCTTCTGCCGTGGTACCCCCGCCCCTAAAACCTACAACTACAAACTGTCGAACCACATCTCCCCTACAACCATCCCAGCCCCTTATTTTTGACTTCCTTGACCCCATCACTTCACACCCATCCATCTTCTTCATTCTCTTTTCCCTATCACTGTCTATATTATCCCTCTATCTCTCCTGTCTCTCTCTTCATCCTTTTTTACCACATCCCCCCTTTGACCCTCTGTCTTCATTTTCTGCCTTTCTCCATTCCACCACCTACTCGTACCTATCCTCATCATTCTCTCTTACCTCTTATTCTATGCCCATTCTTTGTCTTTTTTTCTCCTCTTTCTAACTCTCTAGTTCTCTCCCATGTTACCCCATCAATATTATCAAGATACAGCTCCAACCCCTCAAACACATTCCCACTTCGATCATCCCTCTCATTCTACTCTTACTTCCTCCATCTCACTATCCCACTATATCACCCTCAGCCCCATTTCTCCTTCCTTCTGATTCCATCCCCCTATTCAATATCCCTCTTTCGTGTTACCCCTCCAATATATAAGCAAAGAGATATGTCATCTTATTTTCATCTTATTTTTAAAGAGTTACAAATTGTATATTTTTTGGTATTTCGTACTGAAACTGATTGCTTACAAACATACGTTCTCACGCAATGTACAAACCTCGTATTTAAGTATTACGCATGCAGCAGATGCATTTGCGACTCACACCATATTTTATTATATCGTCACCGGCTTCTCATTTATTTACAAAAAAATAAAAAAGCGTGAATGCTTCCTGAATACAAATTTCATCATTTTCTCACATTCATTTATTTTTTCATATTTTATTAGGAGTTTTAAAAAATTATTCAATGTATCAAAATAATACTGTATTTTAGTGTCTTTTCTTAATACGAAAAATAATTGACTTTGTTATCAAATGGTGTAACTTTTTAAGTATCAAACTATACTGAGAGAATAGAGATTACATCGTCATTTAAAAAATTGCATTAATGCAACAAACGTTTGTCATCGGCAGAGAGAATTCACTTTAAAAGTCAGTCATATCATTGAATCAATTGAGAGGTAGGAAGACATAAGGGGTCAAGAGACAAAATCGCAATTTTATAGGAGGGCGAAAAACTTTCACTAAAATCGAGATTCCAATTTGAATGCAAAACAAAAGTCCACTCCTGAGCTAAAGTATTACTGAATTGAGGCCGAAAATTTTGATCCGAAAAAGTTATCCAGTTTCGAGAAAATAGATACAGAAGGTGCCTGTTTTGTTGATGAGAAAGCCTTTTGCTTACTATACGTTTTTAATTAACAAATCTCACGTGGGCGAGGGTAGAAGACGCACCCCAAGTGAGACAGCAGGTGCCCGGAAAACCCCAGAATTTCGAAGAAATAACTAAGGTTGTCCGTAATGAAATGGTTCTGGGTTATGGTGAGGCCCTTTTCAAAGTTTAGTTATTGTAGAAATAAGCTCGAACAGTTAATTTTACGACGTTCTCTTCTATCTAGTCCTAAGTCAATATAATCATAAACGAAACAAGCCAAACGTGACTAACCGGAGTTTTTTGAGATCTTATAGAAAGTTGTAATACAATTTGAAACATTATGAATTAGAGAAAGTTTTCAATACAGTTTAAAAATATTATAAATATCGAAATATATAGATAAGAACAGTCAGAACCGAATATCCTGGCCACCTTGAACAATGTTCTTCAACATACAATATTCTCCACGCACACATCTATAATAAGGAAGAAACATATTGTATAAACACATGTCATTATGACAGCGGTACATTTTTGATTCGTATAGCTGAGAAATGCCATCGAAACAATAAAAAGGTCAGCATACTTATACACTACCCTAAGTTCCAATGTTTAGTTCAGTTTTTTATTCGGTTGGAACTGGGCATAATTTTTTTACAAACCGTTTGTAATCTCCGGTGGGAGTTTTCACCGTAACCACTCTAATAACTCCATCGAGTCCTGGATGAGTGGCGACAATGCGCCCGAGAACCCACTGCATTGGAGGAAGATTTTCTTCCTTTAACAAAACCAGAGCTCCTTCCTTGATATTTGTGGAGCCTGATTGCCACTTATTTCGAATGTTCAACTCATTCAAATATTCCTTGCTCCAGCGATTCTAGAAATGCTGTCAAATGTGCTGAGTGTGCTGCCACGATGACAATTGGCGCGGTTTGATACTGCAAAGATCTTCCTGTGCTAGGCTAGTTAACGGACCACCAGTAAGAAAATGACCTAAAGTCAAGGATCTACGGTCGTTTGGATCGGAAGATAGTGGGGAAATAGGACGAGAGTTTGAAATTGCTTCGACCTTTATAACGCGAGTCTCTAGCTGCTCAAAAGTAAATAGAGTATCGCCTGTAGTCCGTAAAAAGTTATGCTTAAAGGATTTTACGGCATTAGCGTGTAGTGAGATTTTTTGATCCAGTATAACACGATCATGGAGTCGGACCAAAAAACTACTTTACTGATGGACAGGTGCCGTAGTGGTAAAGAGGTAGCATTGAATAGGCGAGCTAGTAGCAGGGCTGCGCACAGTTCCAGTCTAGGAAGCGGGACGGTTTATGGGTGCAACGCGCGACTTGTAATAAACTAGCGAGTAATGGTGATGGCCGTACTCGTCGGTTGAGCGCAAGTAAATACAAGCACCATATGCCTTCTCACTGGCATCGCATAATCCGTGCAATTGGATCTCTGTGTTGCCAGAAGCTGCCGTACATATCTTGAAACTTAGATTATTTCTGACGGAGAGCTGATTCTTAAACTCCAGCCAGCTCTAATCAATATTTAACGGAATTGATTCGTCCGATGTCAATTGCGACTTCCATTGTAGTTGAATAATCAATTTTGCCCAAAAATTTCGCGACCTCAGATACGCTTAGTGATCTTGGAGTTTAATATGTCGTTTTTAATGGTATAAATGATAGTGTCTTTACGAGAATTCCATGAAATACCTCAAGTTTTGATTGTGTCATTATTGAGAGATGTGAGATGATCGCTTGAGTTATCAGAAAGGCCGTGTATTAAACGTGGGTCATTGTTTGCCCATGTGCGAGAGATGAAACCGCCTTTTTGAGCGATAGAAATCAGCTCATCACGAAGTTCGAGACCGTCTTGAAAATTGCCTGCGACTGTGAGCAAATCGTCCAAGTAGAGGTATCGACTTAAAACTGGTGCTGCAACAGGATGAGAATGCGCCTCGTCTAAGGAAAATTGTTTCAAAACTTGCGTCGCAGGGAAGGGTGCACACGCAGTTCCGCAAGTGACTGTATTCAATTTATGTATTTTTATCGGTTTATTCGCACTTAACCCTCAGAGGCCATACGGGTGCAAATCGGGAAACGCCGAAAAGTTACCTTAGGCCAAATTTACACCCGTTTGGCCTCGGCGTCACAAATGAGGTTCGGCTAATTTTTCTTAAGTGCCACGATAAATAGCATTTCTGCAATTATTAGCGCCTAATACTTACATATTTACTTTTTAAAATGATTTTCTTTATTTTCCGTGGTGTCTCGTAGATCTTAACCTCGTCAGTGGGCATCAACAACAAAGCAGCCGACTCGCGGCACATGTATGTATGCATATGTGTTTAATTAAGTTGTATTATGTACTAAATTTTTTAAGGAAACACATTTTTTGTACTGGACATGATTTTTTACCTTTTTAAAATTATCCTTTTTTCAAGCACCTATTAAAAATAGTTGAAGTATAATTGATCGAATAAACCATTTTTTGTATTACAATAAAAGTATTTATCTCCGTTTCCCCAAAATTTAATTGTTATATTTTTTATTGCCGCCTCGGGACGAGCGGGCCTGGGGTTCTCCTTGCTCTTTGGGGCTTAGGTGCAGGTTTGACCCTCCTATCCTCACTGTTCTGAGTTAAGGTCGCTCCTACAGCGGTGCGAGTCCTCAACTGCTTCGGTTTTGGCCTCCCGGATAGCACAAAAGTTTCCCTGAATATTCCTGGAACACTCCAATATAAGGTTCGGAGAATTCTGAAAAATGTCCTAGGAAGATTCCCGGAAGTAGGTAAATGTCCGCATATCCAGGAAGATTCCCAAGGAAGGTTTCTGGAATCCTCATAAGGAATTTAATTAATTAAATTAATGCAATTTATACAATGCGGACATTTTCCACGAACATTCCACGAACATTCCCGGAATCTTCCTTGGGAACATTCCTTGATGCACGGACAGTTACCTACTGTCAGGAACCTTCGCGGAATGTTCGTGAAACATTTTAGTATTATATAAAATTAATTATTATAATGCGAAATTTGTTTAAGAACATTCCCGAAACCTTCCTTGGGTACATTCCTTGATACGTGGATATTGACCTACTTTCGAGAAACTTCCTGGAAAATTTTTTTTGAACATTTTTAACGAACATTCCGGGAACCTTCCTTGGGAATCTTCCTGGATATGCGGACATTTACCTACTTCCCGGAACCTTCCTGGGTCATTTTTCGGAATTTTCCGAACCATACATTGGAATGTTCCAGGAATGTTCAGGGAAACTTTTGTGCTATACGGGTAGTGGTGTTTGGTCCATTGCTGGTCAACACACCATATCCTGTCTTCTTCTTTACTTCCTGAGCACTTGAGCTGATTTCTTTTAGCAAGTTCCATTTCTAAATTACTTCCCGACTGCTCACACACATTTTTTCTTTTGTTTGTTTTTTGCTCCATCTTGATCCCACGATTATCTAGGGAAATATACGGTCCGCCCAGAAGATCCCCGCATGCCTTCGAGACCATCCGTGGACATTTTCCGCGACAGCTTATTTAGTTGTGAAACTGTAATCATCAGAAACAC
>CAKNWT010302984.1:0-11083 GCA_932066315.1 Andricus coriarius | reverse complement strand
AGTGTTAAAATAATTTCTTTGATTTAAAGAAATAGTTTCTTTGATTTAAAGTACTGAACTCAAATATATTACTTTTTTCATTTCCGTCTGAAATTTCTTTGAATCAAACAAATATTTATTTAAATTAAAGAAAACCTATTACAGAAATGATTTCTTTAAACCAAAAAATACGAACTACATCATTTTTTAAGATCAAATAAATGTTTTTTTATTTTAAATGTATTTTTGGGTCAGTTGAAAAAAACTATGGTAAAGAAACGATTTCTTTAGTTCAAGATAAGTTTTTTTCTGAGTGCATACCCCACTTCCCCTGCCCACTCCATTCTCATTTAATTTTTTTACTTTTGAGAGTAAACCATTCTGCCTCTTCTATATCCCGATTTCAAACTATGTTCTAATTATTTTTCCGACAATTATATTCTCTTTTATCCCATCATATAGTGTTACGCCTCTTTTCTCTTTCAGAAAATGCTATCCTTTTCTATCTAGTTATATCCCTTTCTATATTGTTTTATAATTTTTTACCCAGAATCAAAATATGGTCAGGAAATAATAAAAAATATTAAAAATGGACTCTTTTTCTGTCACGTGTTATAATTTTTTCTCATATAAAGATACCGGGTACATATTGTACCCTCCTGGAACGAAATAGACATAGATAAAATTGGATTGGACTTTGATTAGAAAGAACAAGATGTTTATGATAATGGATAGAATTTTCGAGGACAAAATTAAATTTAAAAAAAGAGGTTTGCGCCGACATACTTTTGATAGGTGGCGGCGATTTGAGTAATTTGATTAAGTACTTTTTTGACATACAGATAGGAAAATTTCAAAATAGTAAGCAGGAATAAAAGATTAATTTCCAACATATATATTAGATATTTTATTTAAATAGGTTTATTTCAGAACCCACTCTTTTTATTAAAAAGACGTTATACTTTACTTTATGAATACCCGAAATAAAAGGATCATTTGATCCAAATTGATATACTCTCAGTATGAGATCGGTTCTGTAAACATTTTCCCGCAAGTACAACAAAGCGTGCAATTCGTTAGAATTAGGAACAAACTAAAAATGAAAGAGCGAAATTGAAAACTAAATATGGTAGAACATCCAAAGCTAGATGTAGGCACAGACAATAAATATATAAACTACTTTTATACTTTCATAAAATGTATCTGATTTTAATATATTGAATAAAGATTTATTAAAACTAAAAATCGGTTCTTTAAGTTTCAATTCTATTCGGCTCAATTTGGACATCATTTAACTGTTATCTATTCGGATTTTAGAATTCATTTTGAACAAGTTTCAGTTCGGATTTTTCACTACAGTAATCTAATTGGATTACTAAGGCCATTTGGTATTCGTCTCTACACTGTTAAAAAAATCTGTATGAGATTTAATATACATGTGTGTGAAGCAAATATGCACTACCGCTACTGAAATTTAACATACATTGGTGTAATGAATTTAATATACATGTGTATTAAATTTAATATACAGGTCGTTATATCAGTTTGCGTGAAAACTCAAAGTGCTTTCATTTCTTCAAATTTTGTCAACTATTGGCAGTTAAATTAATAATCTAGAGTTCGTCGAATGAATTCTTATTTATAATGAAACTGCAATGTACGGGTGGAACTTTTCCCTAAATTCGCGCTAAATGGTAAAAATTTAATGCGAATACAGTTGCTTGTAGGTTAGCTCTGTTATTTATTTGCTTAATTGAACTTTTCGAGTTGAAATCCAATTTCATTTTTGGTTAATAGGAAGACGGTATCATGTTTTTTTATTTAGGATCCAAAATGACTGCTAAACTTATGTTGAATTTGTGTAAAGTAGAATTATCTGATTTTTCTTGTCAGTGATTCACATAAAAAACGAAAGATAAAGTTTACATCGATTTCAGGCGAAAGATTCGCCGCAACAAAAAATAACCTTGCCTGTTAAACTTTACACGAACCGAAGATAATTTTTCATTTTTAACCTAGCCTGGATAATCTTTCGCCTCATTATCGCTCCATTTTTATTCCAAAAGTCACGAGAATCAGGACGCCAGCGCTATCTACCGTCTTTTAACTTAATTAAATTGGAGCAGAAATGTGATTCCCAGCTGTCAGAATTATTCTCCTAACCTCGCTTAAACTTTCACCGAAATACATTCAATTTTGAACCGTTCCAACATGTACCTGCAACACATTTTAACTATTGAATTTTCCAAGTCTTATTATTTTCAAATTAATATTGAAGTAAGCGAATAGTTGTTTCAAATCTGGTGTCCTGATTTATATCTCGAATCCACTCATGCTTTGTCGTTTTCCCATTGCTGCCAAGGGCGTAGCAGACGACAGCTTTTATTCCATCCTAGGATAATCTTTCGCCAAATAGCATGTAAACTTTATCAGCCGAAAATTTTCCATGCAACAAAATTTAACTTCAGTTTTTTCTGTGTTAACATGAATGTATATGAAATTTAATATACACGCTCTTAATAGCGATTATACATGCTTGATATATTAATTTTAATACACATGGGTATATTAAATTTAATATTATTTTTAACAGTGTACTTAGTACCTCTTGTCTTGGGTCGTCGGTCTGCTAATGCGCCAAATTCGAATGAGCGCCGCGGCGGTACAGCTGTAAAATAAAAATAGCTATATAGATGCAGTAGAGTAGGAAAAGAATTTAATAAATAAAATAGAATTTAAAATGGTAGCATTTTTGTATATATCAGACTAGGAAAACAGAAAAATATACAAATGAGAAGAAAATAAAATGTTATATTCCTATTAAATTCGCGCTCGATAATATATACTTACCTCACGCTACGCGCTCGGATAATTTTTCGCCCACGCTTCGTGCTCGGCTTATTTCACAGTATAATGCATATACAGAAGCTTGTACTTGAAAATATTACCAAACTGGCGAAACTGTCGATCTTCTTGTGATGAATAATTCTTTTCGTTTGTCGCATACTTTTTCTGGAAAAAGGAATTTTATATATTTTTTAAAAGCCTTGTCACGATTAAAACAAAAAATATTCATCTTACCAAAAAATGTTCTAAAGCAAATTTGTAGATATTTTTGGGATGATGATAGCAGCTATTAATTTTGAGAAAGGGTGGTAATTTAGATACTTCGGTAGTCAAAAGACCCGTGTAATTGAAACTGGAGTCATTCGTGAGCTGCTAAAAGGTAGATTTGAATCTAAATTATAGCAGAGGGGAATTTGTCTCTTACTCTCTTGCGTGACAGTGACGAGTGTCGGTGAGGATCTTATCAGGAAATATAATACAGAAGTGTGCATACATGTGTAGACTGCTATTATCTCGTTAAGTTCTTCCGCCATCTCGCTCTTCACACCTGAACTCCATCACCTGATCTTCTAATTACAATATTATTATTATATTACGATTGTGTAATAAAGTAGCTTGTTTACGAGGAAGATAAAAATGTTTGCAGTTCTTTAACGCTCGTTCAGAATACAGGAAGTGGCGATAATAGAGTGGGGAAATCCTCAAGCATGTCTGGTAGGATGTGGTTGAAATAAGGTGATATTTATTGCTGTTATGCTACGAAAGATCCCTCGTGCTCTTAGATTATTCTTGGATATATATTCACGCGAAACTTTATGTGATTTTTCCAGTTTAGATGACCGAGAGGTACTAGAAAAGTTATATCAATCTCAGCAATACTGATTGAAATATTGATTGTTTGCCTGCTGAAAAAGGTTCGGCTGACAATGCGGTTGTACAAAGCAGCTACACTTTTCGTAACTCCGCCGATATTAAGATCCTCAGAGAATGCCCTCGGTGCCTTCTTTATACCATCGAATATCCAAGATACTTTGTCTCTTGTGTACGAAGGAGCCTCCCGCACGATCGATCGCAAAAACCGTGGGATGCTCGGCATTGATCCCATGTATCTTCGTTGCGAAAGAGAAGAAAGGGCCATGGGCCAGCTTCTCGATTTATTCATCGATACGTGTCTTCTCCAGGCAACGATTACTCTTCCATCGCGAGACGCCATGTGCTTATGCGTCGGCGAGGAAGTGTTGATCTCATAACAAACTCAATCAAAAGGGCGTATGTAAAAGCTTCATTTAGCGAGGCTTTGCAGATGAAGGCGAAGGGGAAACCAGGCAGGCAGGTAGGAAGGTTGATAGGTTGATAGGTTGATAGGTAGTTAGGTAGGTTACCTGGTAGGTATGTGCACTGTTCATAGTGAATATAGTTTATAGTCCATCCAGGTGATCAGATTTGATGAACCGATCGTTCTGGGTTATAATTACTAGTGGCTAAACCAGTCCCAACTAGTCCCTCTGTAGTGGGCAACCCCGGAGCTATCTGAAGCCTCTTGCTCTTCTTTCTTTTCTTTTTTTCTTTACCTCTCATTCTTTCATATAGACCTTCGGCCTTCTCTCCCTCTTTTGCCCTCGCAGCTCTCCACACGGCAAACCCTCTCTTCCGCCGTCCTCTTTTTGCTGGTCGCCTCGTACACGCGGGAAACATGGCCGCATGCCTACTGACATGGGCCAAACAATGGCGGATACAAGGGCCAACCCGTGTTGTGAGCTCGTATTCCTATGAAACAGAACCCAGCGGATCCGTTTCTCATACTAATCCAAGAGCAGATGATGGGAACATATCTGACGTTCTCTTAGCCAGTGTTTGTATAAACTTCTCCTCCCCTTCTCAGAAGATACCACAGCAAACGATGGGAATAATGTTTCTATCTCAATGCGAATTTTATGAAAATTTCCGGAATCAGGAGGCTGATTTATTCTAAAGAAGGATACAGATATTAATCCATTGATTATTCTTGGAACGACAATTTGCGACATTCTTCTCTTGACAGATAATTATTTCAACGCTTTTATGCTAATAAAATTCTTGCCTTTATAATGTATACCTAAGAATATCTAAGAGCGATCTTCCAAAGATTTATCCAGTTCTTAATTGCTTACTTTTAACGATTCTCGGTTTGTATGATTCGGATATTAAAAGTTTACGACGATTTCTTCAACCTAATTTTGTGATAAATATCCCTGTCATTTGAGAAAATTTCCAATCGAGCAGCGTGTCTTATAGCAAATAAGCAGAATCTCCCTTTATTAAAAGCAGGACCAAACAGTTGACATCTGCTAAGTATTAAAATTTTACAATCGATGAAACTTGTAATTTTGTAATAACTGAATTTTAAATTAAAAACTCGGAACCTGTCGATCTCAACAACTAAGGGCATATAAAAGTTTCCATGAAAAGATTAAAGCTGTCATTGTCTACAAAAGTATCTACTGACCCCTGCAGAAATTGCCCTATTTAGCCCCAATTAAAGTAGGGTTTAGACAAGGCCCTCGTCAGGTTTTCTATTTTGAATACAAAATTTTTAATCAAGTTTTCATTTAGTGAAATTGGAGGGGTTTTCCAGAAACATGACCAATATTTTATTATAGTACCTTGCGTGCGAAATGCGAATGTCATTTTGACTTAGAGCGTACTTTAGAGATTGTATAATTGTATTTATGATTGTATGTGTCAAGAAAGATGTCTAGTTACTTTTATTGAATGTCCTTTATATAAATCAACTTCTCTTTTTTCACCTGCCATATTTTTATTATAAGGTTTACTGATTAATTTCAATTTACTTCAAGATTTATCACGCATTAAGTACAAAGAAAGTTGAATTTATTTCTTAAACTATAATTTGTAGATCATTTTGTTTTTCAAAAAGCGCGCGGTACTATAGCTTCATCTATGAAAGTGCGCATGCGCAGTAGAATGGGGACTACACTTACAGGGCACGAGGAGAAGAATGCCATTGCTTTCATTCCATCTAATAGTTAGAAATAAGATTTTATTCGGCACGATTTGGTGGTCACAATGACTTCGTAGAACCAGAAAGGTAGGTTATTTACCATTTTATGATATGGATACAGGTTAAATTGAAAAATAGGCGTTATTTTAATTCGAAATTCCAGCAAAGCTTTTAGGTTAGAATTCTCACGTGCTATTCTGTTACTTGAATATTTTTTTCGGCACAGTTTTGTCAAATAAAAAAGATTGAGAAGGCGGACGCAAAGCACGCATGGAATAGATGATAGGACGATTTAATTATATTTTAAGTATATGTTTCGAAATGAGAGGGAAAAAAATTAACCTAGGGTAAACCTGAGAAAACCAAACAAGGGCCTGACGAGTTTACCCTACATGGGGCGTTTGCAAGTGTGAGCGTGACGCACCTTCTGGGGTCCTTGTCAGATTTCCAAACCAGGACTACAATAGAACTAGGGTAAACTGGCGAGAACCCCACCAGGACGACATCAAAATTTCTGCACGGGGAACTGTTGGAGATAGGAAAAAATGGACATTATTTTTAGATTCGCCATCTAAAGAACATAATTATTGCAGATAAACAAAATTATTTCAACAACAAAATAAATACCATGAAGATAAACAATATAAAAATTCTGTGAAATTTAAAGCGGATTAATGATGACGCTCGCGGAGGCGTTATAAAGTTATAAATTTCTTAGGTCTTTTCCAAGCCAAATAATCTTGTCTCAAGACATTAATTTCTGTCTTTAACTCAAAAGTACTCGTCCTAAAACATCAAAAATAGTCTGGTTCCGTCTCACAAGCTAGATATACAGCATAACTTGAAATTGTCTTAGATTAGTCTTTACTCAAGACAAAATGAGTATAGATAATGATGAAACAAATTCATTTTTTATTTTTGATACATTTGAACACACTGGCATTTTTGGACATGTGCAAAAAATATTTGGGTTTGATACTTAGAAAATTTCATAGTGAATTTGTTTATTTGGGGTGGGGGGGGGGGTATATGGTAAAAAAATTCTTCCGTATATAATGACGACCTTTAGTAGCATTACAAAAGCTGTTTTACCTTGTAGGATCTTTAAAAACGTTAAATAAGACTGTAAATGCAGTCGGTCCTATATTTTGACCCCGAGGCACATTATGTGATCACTTTGAAGTTGCCATAAAATCAGTATTATAAATCAGCAGAAAATCAGTGCAAATTTTCTTAACTCAAACCACTTTGGATTTTAGTTCTGTATCATAAACGTGCGCAAGAAAGTAGTAGTTTGTACCACTTGCGGATTGGTTTATGTTGACTTATTTATTTCAAGCAGTAAAACTTTCAACTGCATTAGACACAACACGCATATTGTTCGTTGAGAATTTAGAATGGCCGCTATGCTGAAAATGTAACAGGCGTAAAAGAATGGCTTCTTCGACATATGGAGTTCAAACTGGAGATGATGGCGGAAACTCATGTTTCAGGAATAAGTTTATTATATCAATACAATGCTTAATAATTCAAGGAGAATATGAAGATAGAAATTTCACTTTAATAAACATAAATTAAGAAATACTACAAATAAACATACAGATAAATCTTAACTAAGTTTTATTTTTTTATTTTTAACAGACTAAATTGAATGATAGAAATACCTCACTTTTTAAGATAATTAAATATTAACGTAATAATATGGCAACTGTATATTATATAATTTTAAGCAGCCCCACGGTACCCCGTGGAGAAATTTTGATGTGGTTCTGGTGGGGTTCTCGCCAGTTTACCCTAGTTCTATTGTAGTCCTGGTTTGGAAAGCTGACAAGGACCCTACAAGGCGCGTCACACTCGCACTTGCAAATGCCACATGTAGGGTACACTCGTCAGGCCCTTGTTTGGTTTTCTCATGTTTACCCTAGGTTAATTTTTTTTCCTCCGATTTCGAAACATATACTTAAAATATAATTAATATTCCATGCATTCTTTGAGTCCACCTTCTCAATCTTTTCTATTTGACAAAACTGTACCGAAAAATATATTCAGGTAAAAGAATAGCACGTGATAATTCTAACCTAAAAGCTTTGCTGGAATTTTGAATCAAAACAACGCCTATTTTTCAATTTAACCTGTACTCATATCATAAAATGATAAATAACCTACCTTTCTGGTTCTGCGAAGTCATCGTGACCACCAAATCGCGACGAATAAAAACTAATTTTTCACACTTAGATGGAATGAAAGCAATGGCAATCTTCTCCTCATGCCCTGAAAGTGTAGTCCCCATTATACTGCGCACGCGCACTTTCATAGATGAGGCTCCCGTGCAGAAATCTTGACGTGGGTCTAGTAGGGTTCTGGCCAGTTTCCCCTACTTCTAGCGTGGTTCTGGTCAGGAAAACTGACTAGAGCCTGACAAGTGTGTAACGATTTGACTCGCCAATAACCTATGTAGGGGAAACTAGTCAGGGCCTTGTCAGCTTTTCTAGTGAATGCCTTTTTTAAACTATAATCGGTTTAAGATTATAAATAAAAATTACCTGCTTTTATAAAAACTTATTATTTGTAAGGAAAGAAATTTTTGTTTAAATTTTTTTTCTGCCACCCTTCCAATCTTTGGCATTCGACAAAACAACGCTGATTGCGTTTAATACAGCTTTTTCTGAGACGTTTGTATTCGTCTTTTTGTCAAAGTGTGCTTGCCTATCGGCTTCTGTTTACAGAAATGAGTAAAATATGTTAATTGCAAATATTTGAGAACAAAGTGCGATTATTAAAAATTTTAATGTTTTATCATAATTTTGACTAGAGAGATATAAATAATATTCGATTTGAATTTTGTGACGGGTAAATAGTTTCTCTGATAGAATTCACATTTATAACATAATATACTTTTTAAAAATAAATTTTTCTGTAATCTTACCTGTAACACACCGATGAAAGTCGTAGTTTTTTAATATTAACTTATCTCCAGATTGTTTCGTGTTGGTAAACCCCATCGCAACATCTTTTGACAAATATTTTTTCAAAATATTCGTGACGATTTTCGTAAGAATGAAATGAGAATCCATGAGAGTATATAGATATATCGCTTTTCAATCAACTTAATTGTCCTTGCTTGCCTAAAAAGGAATAATTATTTTGCATTACCAGAACCAAGATCCTAACCTCAAATATAATGTCAACGAATTTGGCAAAAGGGTATATTTTAGAAATGTTATTTACTTGTCGTAACTAGTATTATGGTACAGAGGGTCACTCAATCACAATTGTTATTATAAATACGTATTAATTAATAATCATTACCTGATAAATTATTCGATGAATGATCAGAATTGCTCGAAAATCTTCCGAATTTGCTTCTCTTAAATTGGCCAAATTAGGTTCTGGAATTGTAAATGCTGAATAAAATGCGTAACCTTTGTTTTTAACACTAATTAAATTTGAATAAAAAAATTACTTTCTTCATTTAGAGATTAAAATATCATTTAGAATATATTTTTGATTAATTAAAGCAAACAATTTTTTGCAGTTGACGTTTAAAAATTATTATTATGTAATACGTATTAGTCAAATATGAAGTGAAAATAAGGATAATTTAATAACTTACTTTTCCTTTTCTCTTAACATCTTCAAATATTTAAAACTAAAAAATTAAGTTACCTTATGAAGAGCTATCCACTGCTATTTCGCTGTCACTTTCCTTCGAATCATTTTGCAGTTCTTCTCTAATTCGATGTTTCTTTACACGATCGCGAAGACGTTCTCTAGCCTGTCTCTTCTTATGCATGTTATCTCTTATAACTTTATAAGTTTCGCATAAAAAAATATCTTAACTTTATACGAAAACACGAATGCGGTTGACAAATATAGGTTATAAACATGAACGCCGATGCGAGCGCCGCGTAACGTTATAGTATGGCATAACGAAAGTACATCTGGCGAATACCCGACTTGTGGCTTTACCCAGAAACTCTGGTCAAAACCAAATAGTGTGAAATTATGTTATCATTTGTATATAAGTATAATCAAACTTTTTGCAAAACGGAACAATCAGATCATATTTTGTTAGTAATTACACATAGTCCTATTATGCTGCCCGCTTAGAACTTTCTTATAATTTATTTCATTTTATTCAGAATACAAAAACTGGCCAGGGCCTTGTCAGAACCCCATTTTAAATGGGGCTAAATGGGGCAATTTCTGCACGGGCTATTGCACCGCGCGCTTTTTAAAAAACAAAATGATCTACAAATTATAGTTTAAGAAATAAATTCAACTTTCTTTGTAATTAATGCGTGGTCAATCTTAAAGTTAGTTAAATTAATCAGTAAACCTTATAATAAAAATATATAAAGGTGCAAAAATAGACGTTGATTTATATAAAGCACATTCAATAAAAGTAACTATAGACATCTTTTTTGACACATACAATCATACATACAATTATACAATCTCTAAAGTACACTCTAAGTCAAAATGACATTCGCATTTCGCACGCAAGGTACTATTATAAAATATTGGTTATGTTTCTGAATTCGGCGTTGCCAAGTATTCCCGGAGACTTCCCGACTTAGGGTTTTCAAAAGAAAACCCCTCCAATTCCACTAAATGAAAACTTAAGATACCATCTGTATCTCAATATTATTTTATCAATTTTTAACCGGAACAACGAGAAAATATTTATAAGTAATGACAGAATACTTGTATATGGTTGTCTGATTATCGCCAGACTTGATTAAAAATTTTGTATTCAAAGTAGAAAACCTGACGAAGGCCTTGTCTCAACCCTACTTTAATTGGGGCTGAATAGGGCAATTTCTGCACGGGACCTTCGCAGTTAAAAACTTCGAATTTTCAACATTACATTAAAAACGGTCACATCTCATGTGCATTATATTCCTTTCAAGAAACCCTATAATTTCCTTTTTGTTGCGGCTCTCCTGAAACTTAAAATTGGTTGTAATAGAAATACCAATTTTTTCTGTGGAAAGCTTGCAAATGAAACTGTAAAAGTGAGCAAGAATCCCACATAGCACACTTCCCGAAAAAACCTGGTCTTTTCTTGGGGCTTGGTCCACGTGGCCTTAAGAAAAAGCCAGGTCGGTCCCAGGTTTAGACCTATGCTTAGACCTAGGTTAAAACATAGGTTCATGTCCGCCTAAATTTCGTTATTGAAAAAAATTGAATTCATTTTTACGTGAATTTTACAAAGAATGTAATATTGTTAACAAAAATAGTAATAATTTAAGA
>CAKNWT010302981.1:0-10751 GCA_932066315.1 Andricus coriarius | reverse complement strand
GTCCCTAACCTCCAAAAACACTAAAATTGCTGTTTTCAGGTGAAACATGATTCGTACCTATGAAAAAGTGGTCATATTCTATTTTTTCGAGGTCGCTGGGTACGAACCCGGAGTCATTGTGGTTCTATGACGTCACGCTTTGTCCCTAACCTCAAAAAAAGACGGTGAATTGGTAATTTTATGTAAAACATGTATTTTTCGATGCAACGTGGGCATAGCCTATGTTTTCGAGGTTGCTGATTACGAATTCGGAGTTTTTGTGGTTCTATGACATCACACTTTGTTCCTAACCTAAAAAAAAACAGTTTATTGGTAATTTTATGTAAAATATGTATTTTTTCAACGCAAAATGGTCATATCCTATGTTTTCGAGGTCGCTGAATACGAATTCCGAGCCGTTATGTTTCTATGACATCACATTCCGTCCCTAACCTAAAAAAAACGGTGAATTGGTGATCTTACGTGAAACATGTATTTTTTCAATGCAAAGTGGCCACATCCTATGTTTTCTAGGTTCCTGAGTACAATACTGAGCCCGTTCAGTACCACGGTCCCAGCCTTTAAACTTTGATTCGTAACTTTGGAAAAACTCTTAACCCAACAGACCAGACTCGCCAGTCGTCCAAATCCTCGTTCAGCGAAAATTGAAAGCTAGTCAAAAATGTGTTGATGCTGTTGACAGCATTGTCCAGATAACAACCCTCATACTTAGCGCTGGGGAGGTATGAGGGTCATCACCCCCAGGACGGAAGACTCACCTGCGATCAAACGCTGACAGTTCTGTCAGCGGCATCAACTGATTTTCGACTAGCTTTCAATTTTCGCTGGACGAGGAATCGGACGCGCGGCGAGTCTGCTGTCTGTTGGGTTATGAGTTTTCACGAAGTTACGTATCAAATTTTAAAGGTTGGGACCGTGATACCGAAAGGATTGAGGATTTGTACTCAGGAACCTAGAAAACATAGAATATGGTTACTTTGCATTGAAAAAATACATGTTTCACATAAAATTACCAATTTACCGTTTTTTTTTTTTAGATTAGGGTCTGAATGTGATGTCATAGAAACACAACGGTTCCGAATTCGTACTCAGCGACCTCGAAAACATAGGATATGACATAGCAAAACATAGCAAACTTTTGACCAAAAGACCGCAAATAAAATTCTAAAGTAAGGCGTTTTAAACATGTCGAGTGGCACAACATCAGATCCAACAGATATGGAAATATCATAACAAGAAGAAAACTTAATACCGTTTTCTGATGACAAATAGGGTGACCATCTGTCCGGATTTCCCCGGACATGTTCTCATTTTAGCGCTTGTGGGAGTTGTCCTAGAGGATTTTTTACTTTGTCCGGGCTTTTGTCTGGATTTTTAAAAATGATAATTTTTATTTTTTAAGCAACTTTTGACCTTTTTTTGTACAAAATTTTAACATTTTTAAGGACAACTTGATCATACCGCTAAACGAATATTAAAAATTAAAGGTATCGAACTCCTGAGGACACAAAAAGGTTGAAAACGAAAGTGAAGTACGGTTGTGATGGCTCATCTGGAATAGATCCATACCAATATAAATCGGAAAATTCAACAATTTTAACGTTAAATCTCTTTTTATTATCAATGGTACCTCTTTGCATTACAACATTAGATGAAGTACCAAAAGTTTGGCAAAATCT
This sequence comes from Andricus coriarius, assembly GCA_932066315.1. Taxonomy (NCBI): domain Eukaryota; kingdom Metazoa; phylum Arthropoda; class Insecta; order Hymenoptera; family Cynipidae; genus Andricus; species Andricus coriarius. The sequence continues at coordinate 9,072 of CAKNWT010302981.1, read as the reverse complement.
ACGACCTTCTTCTCCAAACTCTTGTTTGCCTATCTTATTTCATTATGAACCGGAGACGAAAGAGAAAATTTTAACTGAGTTGGGAGATATGAAAAACCAAATCAAGTGATTGAAGCCTGGAAGAATCATCTTGAATAGTAATACTTATTTTGTTAAATATGAGCTCATTTACACCACACTGTTAGAAATATCTGGTTGAATTTTCAACCACATGTGGTTGAAGTTTTATACAATTACCGTTGTTGAAATTTCAACTACTTGTGAACGAAAAATTAGCTACACGTGCAATTGAAATTTCAACCATGCAGTTGAAATTTCAACCACATGTAATTAAAATTTCAGTAACGAGAAAAAATCTTTGTCGGCACAATTAGTGAATTTCAAGGCAATTATAATTTTTCAAAATTCTTTAAAAAAACCCATGAAGATTCCTGAAAAATACTGAGCTTTGAAATTCACTAACTGTACCGAAAGAATTCTGATAAGGAATCAGTGGGTTATTTCATACGTTTGTGTCGTGTGATCCATGAAAAGAAAAAGGTCCGTTGAAATTATATTACCATAATGAGTTGCGCGCCCAATCAAACTTTTCAACACTCTTTTTTGTAAACATAACCTAAAAAAGCATACAGCAGATAGTACCAATAGTCTGAATGAAATTTTCCCATTATGATAATATTAATTTAACGTACCTTTTGTTTTCTTCTTTTCCTGAATATTATATGTCCTTTATTATTACAAACGTACAAAATAACTCCTCGTGGGACTTTGTCTCGTTGGGGTCTGGCCTGGACAGAAGTATGAGGGCGCATTGTGTATGCGCAAACGTCTTATTGAATTTTCAACTACATTTGATTCAATTTTATTTCAACTCTGTGGATGAACAAGATGTCAACCACAAAGTGGTTGAAAAGTTGTTGAATTTTCAACATATTGCTAACAGTGTATGCTTGATGAGAAAGTATGCCAAGTCATCACTCAAACGTTTTCTTCCTCTAATTGCACTGTTTGTAGAGTAAAGCCTTCAGAAATGAACCACTTGAAAGTTGTTGAAACTAAGAAAGAAAATGTGGATAAATTTCAATGTGGATTGTAAACCTTGCATTCTTGAATTCGATTCATAAAATGCATCCTCCACATTTGTTACCGATTGCCCTTTCAACAGTGGTTGTGTAAAACAACACAGCAGAAAGAAGTCGCTGATGAGAGAAAGAGACGAAAAATATGTACAGGTAAGTGATATTAATGGCATTGAAGTAAATTTAATAAATAACGTATACATTATATTACAAGTTATGGCTTGCGGTAAAGCTATCCATACATAACGGTTCCATAAATTTGCCACTCAGACTGCTGCGATTTATGTGGACAAGTACAGTTGGTATTTCATGCCTGGATCTATGCACAAAGTTCTAGTTCACGGCGCAAGAATTATTGACTCTTTTGTTGTACCAAGTGTTCATCCTGCATTTCTTATTATTTTCTGCAGACCCCTACTTGCAAAGTTTATGAACTGATTATGAACTGACTTTCCGAAAATTGCAAGACCATTGCTTCCAGAAGCCCAGTCACTCCTCCTTGGTCCCTAAAAAGTGATTAAAGATTTAAAAATAGTCCCACTGGTAAAACATTTCAGATAATCATGCGAACAAAATTGTTTAACTAATAACTGGTCGAATGAAGAACCGTTTATCAAACTTGTTTAAACAATGGATTGTTATTAAAAAAAACAATATCCATAACATAAGACCATTGGAAAGATATGCATGGTTGATTCTGCAGAAAAAACAAAACTCACCTGCTAAAAAACGGTGGCATTATACATTTGTTTATTAATTTTGTGAAAATAATTAATAATTGTTTTTCAAAAGTACAACATTTATAGTAAATGATCATCAGTGTAAGATTTTTAGTTCATTCTGATGAAGAAACAAAACTTATCTACTAAAAAATGGTCAAATGATGCATTGTTTTATTAATTTTGTTTAAATAATACACAATTGTTGTCTAGTATTAAATTATTATTGATCGACAATTGGCAAGATACTATCATTTGATTCTTCTAGACAAAAAATGTTTTTATTGGAAAATGGCATATTTAGGAATTTGTTTATTACATTGTTATAAACAATAATTAATTAATATTTCAATTCTCATAATTTCAAGTAAACATTATTTTCTTCCATGTCCTTTAGAAAATATCAGTCAAAAGTACTTCGTTATCGCAGATAGTAAAGATATAACTTTTGTTCACTAATTTCTTTACAACAATGCGAAAAAGTTTGTTATGCGGCTAGTACTCACAGACCGCATTTTAAATGAGTTGCTTTCCGGATTCTGACCATTGAAGGTCAGATAAAGAAATTTCGAACAAAATGGCAACCATGAAAAGACAAAATTAATTTTTTATTCATTTTGTTTGTTAAATAAAAAATTTTGCAGACAACTTTTGTTAAAGTTCGAACCTTGGAACAATGAAAAATTGCATAGACTTACATTTTTGAAAAAACGTCCAAATCGGATGGGTAGTTTAGTCTAAAAATTGATTTATCCACAGAAACTTTTTTTGCCCCACTGCCGCAGGCTGTTCGTATGATACAATGAATTGTAAGTTGTCGCTCAAAAACTTGAATAAAGCACCGCAATTCCAATCTTATGGAATTACTTCTCTCTAAAAAGTCTTAATTAATATATTTACACATAACATTCTGGCGATCTTGCCATGATCAGACCAAACTTCTCGATCTTTACGGAAATGTAATAGAAAGCTGACGAGTTGACACCTGTAATACCACTGCAAAATAAAAGGTAAGTTTTAAACACGAATGTTCAAAGACTCTGGACTTTGCTAAGGCGAAGCCCGTTAACAAAAGAAAAGTACTATTCATTGTTATAACTTGTGCCTGAACCAAGTAGGGTACTATACTACGTAAAAAAATTGAATACGAAATTCTAAAAGGAATTAATTGAAAGGGTGCGCGATATACCGCGGTAAAAACTCTACGAGGCCCGAAATCAGTCCACGGTGTGCCTGAACCAACTTTAAATGCAAGGTCATAGCACATCCAATTTTTTTGTTGGGTTTAATTAAGGGGCTCAGAAATAGTGTGCAAAAAATTTTTAAGTCAAATCCCCCAAGCCGTGTTTGAGAAGTGTTTTTGATGGGTTAAAAATAAAAATTTTATTTAACGAAATATGGTAAATAAATATAATATCAGTCCATATCAACTCTGAAACAAAAAATAATTTATTTTTACACAGGTCGAGCATTGTTTCCTTGTACAGCTTTTAGTAAGTTACTTGGGTAATGAGAGTATGTGCTCGAAACTTTATATTTAGCAGGTTGTTTTAAAATCCGAATGGACAAATTCCGTGGCTTGTTCACTGTAAAATCCAATGCATTTTTCAACTTTACGACCAAAATCAGGGACATGAAAAAAACCGCGTGAACTTTAGGTGTAATTGAAATTTTCCAAATCGCAGTAGCTTCGCAAGCAGTTTTCCTTGCACATGGTGTACTGCATCAAAAGATTAATGAAACGTGTGTCGGAATACAGAACTGTTGGAAATTGTAAGGAAAATTTTTTTGCTTGGCAAGACAGTGGAAGTAAATCATCATCTGCGAAGAAGTATAAAAATTGTACAAATACTCCTATAATTTTCTCAGAAAACGCTATCACAGAAATATTAGAAATAATTCCACCACCAGAACTACACCTGATGCTCGGGGTTGTGAACAAAACTTATAAATACATGCTAATGGATTTCAATGTATAATGTTACTTGCGAGTTTGTACATGGGTGTCCAGCATTCGCAGCTAATTCTTGCAAAATGCTGTTAGAAAAATCGCATCATTGCGTGGAATATGTAGCATTGCTTGTTTAAAATATGCAAGGTGCTTTAAGGCTTTTCAATTCGTCGTTGATTCTTGTTTTTTTCAACATTAAGCCCGAAATACGTAGATTGTATATCTGAGTTTTAGCAAAGCTACTGTGATTTGGAAATTTGAATTACACCTAAACTTCACGTGGTTTTTTTTCATGTCCCTAATTTTTGTCGTAAAATTGAAAAAGACCTTGGATTTTAAAGTGAAAAAACCATGGAATCTGTACATTTCCGACGAGTGTAAAAATAAATTATTTCATGTTTCAGTATTGATATAGACTGATATTATATGTATTTACCATATTTTGTTAAAAAAAAGTGAAAAAAGTAAAAACGCATCACATTTTTTTGCAAATTTTTAGTTTTAACCCATGAAAAACACTTTTCTCAAAAACGGCTCAGGGGATTTGACTCAAAAATTTTTTACAGACTATTTCTAGGTCCATTCATGAAACCCAACAAAAAAATTGAATATGCTATGACCTTGCATTTAAAGTTGGTTCAGGCACACCGTGAGTCGGATGGCACAATTGTGCAAACAAACACAGCAACAGAGCAACAGCAGTGAGTGACACGTCACTCATCGGCCTCCAGCACGAGGCAAACGTCATCGGAAGTGCTGAGGACTTTCACTGTAAGCCAGGAATCGAGCAAACTGCTGTAAGTTATATTTATTTAGCACAAGTCCCTAGGGCTAAATAGCCCTCTAGGAACATGAGATACATAGACTATTACTAAAAATACATTCTCTGGTCGAAGAATATTCTTGAACTTATAGTTATATTGTACATCAGAGATTTTAACAAATTATTATGATATCAGAGTTTCAACAAAGTATTATATGTCTTGCCGCAAACCTATAAACCGAAGGATGTAATTGTGTTGTAAGAATTCAAATATGAGTTTAGATTTTACATATGTTTGAGGTACTGAGGCGCTGACTTAGATAATAGTGTTACCAATGAGTGATTTCTAAAGTGGGATTATCATTATTATTAAACAGATACATAAGAAAAGCTTTTTTGAAGTAAATTGCCAATTATTACATTAAGTTATTACTAAACATTATTAAACATACCTTGTTATCCTTTCTATTGTGGTATCCCACCAGCAATGATTCACCGGGCTATGAACCGTGTCTAAGAAACTGATAAAGAAAAATATGAGTGAAAAAGAGGGGTGAGGTGGTGAGAGAGGGGGGGGGAGTACGTGCACCCGAGCGGTCGTACGTTTTTTTCAGTTCACCATAATGAGAAAAACATGTAGGAGGTGAAGGATTATGAAGTATTCTAGAAGAAAGTTTAGAAGATTCCATTACACTCATGAGTATTAAAGAGAGTTTAAGTTTTCAAAAAATATTATTTGGACGATTTCAATACACTTTCATTAATGAGAGTGTAAAGATGAAGATTATCGACTTCTCCCTATATAAATTCTGACGTAGTAAACTACGTCGGATAATACGTGGGAAAATACGTCGGATATTACGTGGGAAACTACGTCAGATACTACGTGGGACACTACGTCGGAAACTACGAGGGAAACTACGTCGAAAAACACGTCGGAAATAAATAGACTTTTTCGGCCGTTAACTACTGAGAAATGTAAGTGGAAAGCATCTGAATGGCGTAATTGGCTGCTCTACTACGCAATTTCATGCTGACTGGGTAGGAAAGAAGAGTACGCCTTGAAAAATTTAGCATGGTTTGTAAAAAGTATTTGTACGCTACTTCAAAGCATTGTCACTGAAGCAGAACCCAAACAAGCGGAATACGATCTCCTTAAAATCGTTTGTATTTACGAAATTCTTTATGGCGAGCAGAGAATGACATTTAATGTCCATTCCGTAAAAAAATCCAATGTATTTGGCACTCTGGTCTTCCATGGGCTGAATCCAATTTTCCTTTTGAAAATGCTATCTTTTATTTGAAGCTATGCGTACACAGGCCAAAGGGTGTTTACGACCAAATGGCCAACAGAACCATCCAAGCTAATGTCTTCCAAAGTCTTGTGGAGGAGGTAGTTGACAATCCTAACGTTTAAAATTTGTGTAAATCACTATTTTCGAGGCATGTGGTTGCAACATTCTGCCCTAGCGGTGAAATTGTCCTCGTAGGAAAGGGAACATCCGATCCCGATTACAGAATTCCTTGGAAAGGCGATAACCAGGTGTTTCTGTATGCCGGTTGTATTTTGTATAACATCTTAATTCATTCCGAAGAATATAGCAAGCCTACAAAATCAAATGACACTGTGTTTCACCTTACAGATGAAAATTTTGCTCAAGTATTAAAATTAATGTTCTGTAAAGCAACTGCTTATCCTAAAGTTATGCGTTTTACAATAAGTAACGTAATTTTTTCATGTGAGGAATCACATGCTTATCAACATCTACCACCCATTAAAGATGTACATTTGAGTAATTTATTCAAAATTTAAAAAAGTACAAGAAATTTAAGAATTTTAGTTAGAGAGTTACGTGAAAAATGCGTCTTTATGAATCTTTATGATAATATGTATATCTCCACGATGCCCTATACGTACGAAATCCAGTAGAATCCATGTATTACTACCTAATGAAATGAAATAATCTTTCAAGTTTTGTTCTGAAATAGGTTTTTTATATTAATGACCCCGAACCCCAAACCCCTGAAATATTCATATTGAGACGTAGAATTTCATTAACGTTTACTTATTCAAAAAATCCTTCGAATATTCCAACTATTTCACGGATGGGTACTGGATATGCCCAGAAAGACACCTAGATAAGTCCCGGTTAGAACCCGATAGGCGCATCTTTTGAGCATAGATGAAATCAATTTTTATTTCTGTGTCCCAAATAGGTCCCGGATAGACCCGGATAAACACACACTGTAAGATTTGTTTCTTTTTGCAACGGTAAACTTCCAGATAAGTCATGGATAGACTCGGACAGACGCATTTGTTGAAATTAGAGGAAATGAATGTTTTTTTCTGTGTCGCAATAGGTCCCGGATAGACCCGGATAAACACACACTGTAGTTTTTTTTCGACGGTAAACTCCCAGGTAAGTCCCGGATAGACCCAGATAGATGCATCTTTAAGACTTGAAGGAAATAAATGTTTGTTTCTGGGTCCCAAATCGGTCCCGGATAGCCCCTGGTAGATGATCGATTTGGCTTGGAAAAAATTTTTGCTGGTTCCGCGTCCCGGATAGATACCGGACAGACCCAGATGGACGGTCATTGTGACCTTTACTAAAATACAGGATTTGTCAGGTTTCTCCTTATAGAACCCGGATAGGCCCATACAATTACCGAATTGAAAATAAGTAAACGTATAGATCCCATATAGACTTATCCGGTTTATATCAGGGTGGTGTCTGGTTTCTGTTGGGCCCTATCCGGCATTTTAAGCAGGGAGGCCTTTGTGACCAAACTTGGTCACAGCGTGATATATATTCAAGCAAACCATCGAGAAATTTTATTGGTATAATTCATGTTGAGGCAGATAAAGCAAGTTAAAATGAACATATCCCTAGTAATAAGCCACCCCAAACCAAACCTCGCTAATACAGGAGCGGTTAGAATATAATTACTGTATGATCTAGCATAGGAATTGTAATAATAGTAAGCAATATATATACATTTTTTTTTCTTTTCAAATTTTGGTAAATCACCCTCCATATATTGTTAATCGTAGTAAGTAGTGAAACGGCCAATTGGGGGTAAATAATAAACATCAGTTTATGGTATTACGACGTTTCGCCAGATTGGTTTTCTGGCCTCATCAGGCTAAAAAGATTTTTTTTATTAAAAAATAATTCACATTGAAAACAAACCACTTTTTTACATCACAGTGGTATCAAATAACACTGCATTTAAAATTCATAATTACCAATATGGTCTCGAAATTTTCAACTAGTCATATGCCAAATTAGCATAAGTCGTATGTAGTTAAGGACGACACAACGGAGACTGAGCGAGCAATAATAAATACAAGTGGTATATAATCTATCGTGCATTTTAGTGTGTGCATGAAAACATATGTGTCAAAGAATCTGAATGTGTAGGTAAATGAAATATTATTAATTGAATTTTTGCAGAATAGGGAAATATCGGAAATTTAACGCATGAATATCCTCTTTTTTATTTATACTACTCGGATTACTCTTGATATTAATCATCTCAGAAATTAGACGTTTTTTATAATCAGACTCAAAATCTAATATTTTTGCGTTAATCCAATCAAATTCATGGTTAAATTTATTCTGATGTAAATTAATTACAGATTCTTCTTTCCCATATTTTTCATGCTCATTTATGCGAGTTTTTAGCGATCTCTTAGTTTCGCCTACATAAGAAGCCTCACAATTTTTACAAGTGAGTTTATAAACTAAATTTGTACGATCCCATTTTTCAGAAACATCCTTACCAAGTTTAATAATCGAGTTTAGAGAAGATTTCAAGGAAGGTAAAGTTGTTATGTTAGCTTTATTAAGAAATCAACACAAATTATAGACGTTTTTTATACTCAGACTCAAAATCTAATATTTTTGCCTTTGTCCTTAACTACATACGACTTATGCTAATTTGGCATATGACTAGTTGAAAATTTCGAGACCATATTGGTAATTATGAATTTTAAATGCAGTGTTATTTGATACCACTGTGATGTAAAAAAGTGGTTTGTTTTCAATGTGAATTCTTTTTTAATAAAACAAATCTTTTTAGCCTGATGAGGCCAGAAAACCAATCTGGCGAAACGTCGTAATACCATAAACTGATGTTTATTATTTACCCCCAATTGGCCGTTTCACTACTTACTACGATTAACAATATATGGAGGGTGATTTACCAAAATTTGAAATAAACTCGAGTCCTGGGCCAAATATGGACTCCTTACCAACATACACACCATCTTCTTCTTTTTTCAAAAATATTCAACGCCAATATGGTCTGTCAATGACACAACACTTGAAGGAATTTACTACTCTAAATCGACATTTAGCTGAAACTACTTCTCAACGGCGGTTTCTTTTGAGATGCAGGAAATTTGACATCATTCCTCTACACATAAAAAATCTACGTAAGCACCAACAAACCAACATTTTTTTTCATAGTAACTCTTGCGAGAATTCCTTTAATAATATGAACAATTATGTAAGTTTCAAACTTTTGAAATTAGAAATCAGAGATATAAATTAT
>CAKNWT010302973.1:0-10590 GCA_932066315.1 Andricus coriarius | reverse complement strand
GTCAATATTGCAAGGACGTCACCATCCGATGTTGATAATACAATTTGTTCTTCGGTTGGCACGGGTGGAAAGACGCTGAGTCCTTCGAGTACTTTAATTCGTTGATCCGCAGGAAAAGTGTATCTTCGAAGTTCGAAAAGTTTATTCGGATTCTTATTGGAAATAAGCCGAATAAATTGAAGCTGATCAAGTTTATATCCAAGCACGTCAGAAAAAGGAAGCCTGGTAGGTGGAGCTGTATTGCTCGCAGGAGGAGATCTGGACCTTGCACGGAAAGAAGGTCCGGAAGGAGAAGACCCGAGCGAAGAATGAAGTCTGGCAGGAGAAAGAGATCTGGCAGGAGGATGTTGTCTGTCAGAAGAAGAAGATGAAGACTGGCCGCCACGAGAAACACCAGAAATAGGTGCGCCATTAGGCAAACAATCAAACTGTGAACTTAGTTCTGCAAAAAGAAACAGACGAATGCATTTTGTTTTAAGAATAAATTTTTTTCTATTACATAGGACACATTTTTTTCGGGATAGGGATAGGAATTCATGGATTTTATTTGAGTAACTGTTAATAAAAAAGTATACGATTTCTTAATAGATAAAAATGTTTCTACATATTTTAGATTCCGAAACATAGAATTTGTTACAAATCATGTAATTATAATATTTGACAAAATTCTGATGAAAATGTATTGATCGAAGTATTTCTAAATTTTCTAGATTTTCTAGAATTTCTAGAATTCGTATCCATTTCGGACAATCTGAAATAGAGATTGAAAAATAATAGTAATCAGAATAGAAATTAATTTAAAATAAAATGAATAGTAGAATAATATTTTTTAAATACATATTTGACGTTTTACTCTGGCAAACTTTTTGACTTCCGATATCAATTGAAATGGTCACTCTTATAAATGCCTGCAATTAGGCTACCCAAGTACGCGGGAAATTTCGCACACAGGCGTAGCCATCCGGAAGGCGATATGCGGAAAGAATAGTTCCGAGAAGTGACCACCAGGAAGCGCAGGATATTTTCTCCTGCAATCAACCATGGTTGGAGAGGTTATATAAAGAGAGTGAGATACGAAACAGGACACTTGACGCAAACTAAGGGGAACCGAAGTTATCATCCTGATCATCCATTCGAGAAGCTGTCTGGCCCCACGCTCTGGAAGGATAAAGGTTCCTAGTTTCTGAATCTGAGTACGCTGCCACAGGCTCCATATGTTTTGTGCTCTTCATGGAACGCTGTCCAGGCATCTCAATTGTTTTTTTGATCAATTGGGTACACTGTGTAGGCTCCAGACCTTTTTCACTTCGTACAGTAGAACCTGTCGAGTGGAAACTCGTTGCATCGAAATCCTCGGAGGGCTGCTATCTCTACTCTTGAACCTCTTTACTAGCTATGATCGGTAGGCGCATGTACACAGAGTCGCTGCAGATGCCGCAGGACGGAAGTCAATCCTGTAGGTCCAAAAATTCCACGGCGCGTCAAAGATTGAAGCCCTGAACATTTTGAGATACGTCACTTCCAGGAGGTGTAACTAATATTTATTTTTGTGACCTGCGTGATCGGAAGTGGAGACCCGGTCCGTCCCGATCCGACGGTTATTGTTTTGTTAATTTATTCTGGGCACGCTGTAACAGGCTCCATCTTTTTTTAGTTTTGATTTTCTAATCTCCGGGCACGCTGGAGCAGGCTCCCGAAACTTGTTATTTTTTGAGTATCTAAAACAGTGTACGCTATATCGGCTGCCGTAGAACGAATTTTAATTTAGATTTGCTTTCTCTTTTTAAAAGTGATCACAACGAAAACTACGATTACTGTATAATTAGATGTTAGGCTATGCTCTCACGGTTGTAAAAGACAGAACATTGATTATTTTTATCAAATCATTGTGATTAGATTAGTCTATATGAATAATTATACCTCTCCGAAATTTTAAGAGACTGAATGATTGTAACGAAATCATTTTACCGGGACTTAGGGTTATAGTTAAAACTAAAACATAGAAAAATAGTTGATTGAGTAGATAAGTCTTCCGGCGGTTTAAATTACTATTCTGAATAATTAACCTTTTAGAAAAAATTAGTATTCATTTCGGATATATAAATATATAAATATAGCTTAGTATTATATTCACCAATAGAACTGAGTATCACCGTCAAGATGAAGACCACAGTACACACGATCCTCATATTTTGCTTTTAGAGGAAAAACTGAATTGTACGTGAATAACGAATCTGCTTATCTGTGAATCGAATTAATATCGTCGTGTTTCGTCAGAGTTTATATATATCACATCAATCGTTATGTCATTAATAATAGGCGTCAAACTTCTCTTGCCGAGATAATAATGTTTATATTTCATATATCAGTTCAAGAAAAGAAATTTAATTGCCTCAAGAGAGGAACTTTATGAGTAATAATGCGATTCTTGCGAATAGCTCTACCATAAAAATCTGAGTGCCAAACAAAAATTTCACAGAGGTTCAGGAAAAACTGATTAACTTATTTCTATTTTAAAGAGTAAACAAGTTCTTATTCTAAAAAATTTTTGTGTAACTGGGAAAATAACAGCAGCTACCCTGAAATATATTTAGATATATTAAGAATTGGACTGCTAAGAAGAAACTTCTCGCTCCTTTTAAATGAATGGTTCTAAAATAGTTCTGAAATAGTAACTTGCTGGTTTTATTGCTTACGCGATTTTAAATTAGTAGCGTTTGGAAATAATCAATTTGGATTTTGTAACATCAGACAATTTTTAGACGTTTGAAATTCAATTTGCAAGAAAGCAATTGTCCCGGGTCTTCCGTATTTTCAGGTTATTCTTTTTGTTACTTGTGCTGAAAGCTATGTAACAACCTTAAAAGTTGGTAGTCTTGATAAATGATTAAGATAACGAATTAACGCACGGGGCGAATATCATATTTAAGCTAAGCAGAAATTTCCATTTCACGTTTAAAAAATGTTTACGATTACTCAACAACCACTTGATATTCATTCCTCTTCTTAGTTCAGATTTAATGAGTATGATTAGCTCCTGAGATAATAAATTTAGAAGGTTTTAGGAATATTTTACTTAAGTTGTTAATAAGGTAAATGTAAGCTTTCGAACGGATTCTTGGACTTTAAAGCTAGACAGATAAAAATGGACTATACCTCTATGGAATCCTATGTCTTGAAATCCCGAAAATATCTATCAGATTCTGTCCATTGTAAAATCGTATACTTTTTCTATCAGCAGTTTTTTATTGAAACTATCAAATCTTATCCGGAGAGGCATACTTTCAATGCTATACTTGACAGAATCCTGGATGGATAGAACTTGATAAGAACATCCATCAAATGTGCTGATACATTTTGATTTGTGACATTCCTTCGAATACATTAAATAAGGTTCACCTAATCTTCTAAGATAATTTGATTGTTAAAGTTTGGTTGATTCAGTTCTGTAGGAAGTTGATAAAATTTGTTTACAGAATTTACTTTGAATTACACTTTTTGAAAATAATGTTTTAAACTGGTATCCCTGTGGATGTTATGTGCATGAAAGACTCCGTCTTCGTCTCTAATTTTTCTACCAGGAGCAAAAACCTATTCCGAAATAAAGATTTGAACCAAAATAGTTAAATGAATACATTGGCATAGTTCATCTCACAGATTAAATCCGCAATTATTAGGGCCATACTCAAATAGACTTTAAAAAATAATAGCAAATAGGATACGACCGTTTATCGTAGAAAAACTATTATGATAAAATAATTTAAAACAATAATAATTGTCTGCGAAAAATATTTTTGTGAGAAAATTCAACAGAACTTTTTTATCTGTTTCCAAAAAAGACCTTAGGGAACATGAAACATGGATTTATTATTATTGTTTGTAATTACAAGTTACTTCTAATATCTAAGATGATTCTGGATCAAATTTTTTTGACTGATTCAATGACGTGAATGATTGTCGTTTACACGCTGTACTGTAAAATAATTTAAGATGGGGCGAGTGCAGCCTACTGGAGTTTCCTTTGTTTCATCTGCGGTCAATGGGGTAATCTTTCCACTTTGTATGTTAAATTTTACACGAAACTTAGCGCCAGTGCGACGATTATATGCATACATTCCAGCAAGATAGTTACTACCCTCCAATATTGCAAAAAGGTCACCATCAAATGTTGATAATACAATGTGTTCGTGCGCTGGCATGAGCCCATATTTATTCCGTCTTTCGTGTAACAAAATTTGTTTATCTGCAGGAAAAGTGTATTTTCGAAGTTCGAATGCCCTGTTCGGATTTTTAACGGAAGTTAGCAGGATAAACTGAAGTTGGTCAAGTCCATATACAGATCCATCAGAAAAAGGAAGACTGGTTGGTGGAGCCATGCATCTGGCAGCAGGCGACCTGGACCTGACATGAAGAAGTGATTCGGTAGGAAGAAGAGACCTGGCAGGAGAATGATATTTGTTACAAGAACAAGAGAGGAGGTATTTATGTGAAGATGTATTTTAAGACTCTCAAACCCGTAAAATGGAGAGAAAATAATAAACTAATGAACTGAGCATATTGTTTTAAAACTAGATCATCATACTAAAAAATTAATTCAAATTTTTCAAAACCTTAAGAAACGATTAAGAATGCTAGCTCAAAATATTGAAAAATCTACATTATGTTTAAAGTATCTTGGAACCTTTCAAATTTTAAATGATTTTTGAATCAACAGAGGAGATTGTGAATTTAAGCAAATTGCAAAAAAGTTTTTCAAACCCAAAAAAATTGATGATAATTTACAAGAATTCAAAAGAATTTGTAAGAATTTAGGAGAAAAAAAGCATACAGAGTAATTCAAATTAATAGAACAAAAATGTATAAATATAAAAACATTGCATTAGATTTAGATTAATAGGATTAAATAGAATTAGTAAATACCGTTATGACTTAAAACGTAAGTAACTTACCCATCATTGTGGTTCACATGCTTTATTGTAAAATCATGTAAGATGGGGCGAACGGGACCTACTGGAATTTCCTCCACTTCATCTGGGGTCAATGAAGTAATTGTGCTGCTTCCTATGTTTATTTTTGCCCGCATTTTGCGATGTGCATGCGGATTATATTTATATATTCCAGCAAGTGTATTATTACTCGTCAGTATTGCAAAGACGTCACCATCGCATGTTGATAATACAATTTGTTCTTGGGGTGGCACGGGCGGAAAGACATTATATCCTTTGAGTACTTTAATTTGTTTATCCGTAGGAAAAGTGTATCTTCGAAGTTCAAAAAGCCGGTTCGGATTTCTATTGGGAATGAGCCGAATACATTGAATTTGATCAAGACGATATCCAAGCACGTCATAAAAAGGAAGCCTGGTGGGTGGAGCAATATTGTAGGCAGGAGGAGATCTGGACCTTACACGAAGAGAAGGTTCGGCAGGTGGATGTTGTCTGTCAGAAGAAGTAGAAGAAGATGCACCTACACGAGGAACACCAGGAATAGGGGCACCATTAGGCAAACAATCAAACTGTGAACTTAATTCTGCAAGAAGAAACAGACGATTACATTGTGTATTATGAATAAATGTTTTTGTAACACTAATAATAATCTACAAGAGTAACGAGGTAATACATTTTGTCCGCAGCATAAAGTTGTTTCATAGTCATGATTATGTTTTTTCATTATATTATTTTGTGATTGTCATTACATATTAAGTAAATAAAGATATTCTCTGTTTTACGTAGGTAACATCTTTGATTTCTGATTTCAGTTGAAACCGTTTTTTTTTCTAGAGATCGAAAGTCGGTAAATAAAATTAATTTTAATCTTCATTAATGGACTTTAAATATTTATTTTTTCAAAGAATGATTGCAATAACACATTATCGCACAAGACGAATTTCGTATTTCCAGGTTCGCAATTTGGACTTTGAAGCTACCTTGAGATAAATTGATTATACCGTTCATTATCTTGGATTTTTATATTTGATTTAGCTATCTCGGGATATTTACGCGTATGATTTGTGTGTTGACTTTCAAAATTCTGGATTATAAAAGCTTGTATCTCGATTTCACAGCTTTATATCTGGACGGCTACGCAAATTCCAGTATCCAAGATCGTTTGATAGAAACTTCCAAAATTCTAATACATGCGTTTTGCTGATAAGATATGCTGGCGGTGTAATGAGGAAATTTGATAGAGATGAACACAATTACGCAAAGGCTGACATTAGATAGAAATATCCGACATTGTGAAGCATGGGATTTGGTAAATTGTTGTCTGGATAGGATTTCATAGAGTTGCAGTAGGATACTTACTTACTCCTTTAGGACAAACTGAAATTGATTATAAAAAAAATAATAGCAGTAGGGATAGAATGTATATTATGAAGCAGAAATTTGTATTTACAGAAAGGTTAAAAAGGCTTTAAGAATCAGAGATATAGTACAGTATTATATTCACCAATAGAACTAAGAATCACTGTCAGGATAAACAACCTGGTAGGAACGATCCTCATTTTTTGAAATCAGAGGAGAAACTGATTTATACGTTGATAAAGAATTTTGTTAACAATGTATCAATTTAATTTTTTTGTGTTTTATGAGAGTTTATATATGTTATCTTAATCCCTGTCTCATTAATTATAGGCGTCAAAATTGTGCTGATAACATAAACGATTACTCAAAGAATGAATACTTGGTTGGAATATCTGACATTGTGATGCATAGTGTCTGATACATTTTTGTCTGCATAGGATTTGATAGATTTTATAGAGAACCTTTTATGACCCACTAGTACCGATTTATGAAGTTTCAAAAAAATGGTTTATTCTGCTCATATAATAAAACCTGTTTAATAATTAAAACACGACAGTACTACATGTAGAATATTTTTCGCGTTCTTCAGACCAGAAATATAATTATTCATTTTTCGTTTTAGAACATTAAGGTGGAAGAGTAGGCCGCTCATTATTTATTCACGAAAATAAAAGTAATCTGGATTTTCTGAAGATCCAATTTCTTATGACTTGTTGGGAACCTTTAAAGACATAGAATGAGATTTTGTGAATTAAAATCGAATAAAAGTTACTTTTTTCCTAAGCGCAAGAAAAATCACAAATATGCAAATAACTTCATCTAAATAAACAATTATGGCCTAAACTATTCGTTTACTATTTACGCTTGAGTTCCTCTTTTAAATTTGTTCCAATAATAACTGCAGATTTTGTTTTTCTTTTACAAATGCTTAGTACCAAATAGACGCTCAATGTTTTTATTCCTAAAACAATTTCAAATTAATAGCGTTTTAAAATAAATAATATGGATTTAATAACATTAGAAAACTTCTAGACATTCGAAATTCAATAACTTCTAAATCATTTATTATAAATCTAAATTTCTCAAACATATACGATAGTTGATTGAAGATTGGAAAAATATTACGAATTACAATATAACCGTATTCGACTAATAATATTTGAACAACAAGCTACCATTACAAAAGACTTATCTCCTGCGGATCAGCAACTAAAAAGTTGAAGAAAATTTGTGGAGAAAATTGAAATTATAGACACGCAAAGAATTTGTTGTCCATACAAATATACTTTAATTAGTTTATGCGGTGGAAAAGTGTGTCTCCGGAGTTCGAAAATCCGATTCGCATTTCTTTTGGAAGTAAGCCGAATAAATTGAAGCTGGTAGAGTCTATATCCCAGCACGTCAGAAAAAGGAACCCTGGTAGGTGGAGCTATATTTCTGGCAGAAGGAGACCTGGACCTTGCACGAAGAGAACTGGCAGGAGAGACGGGCCCGGCAGGAGAATTTCGTCTGCCAGGAGAAGAAAATGGGATACCACGAGAGACACCTGGAAAAGGAGGGACATTAAGCAAACCATCAAATTGTGAAGCTAATTCTGCAAGAACAAACAGACGATTACATTTTGGTTTAGGAATAAATATTTTGTATTACTAGTAATAATCTACAAGAGTACGGAGCTACTACGTTGTTTTCCAAGCATAAAGTTGTTTTCTAGAAACGGCTTCATTTTCTCATTATACTATTTCGTGATTGGTATTACATTTTTAGCTTTGCTTATATTTTCATTTCATGCTTAGAAACTTATTACGATTACTCAACAATTATTTAAGATTTATTTGAATCCTTGGTTTAGATTTAATGATTATGATTTTCTGCTGCCTTAATAAACAAAAAAAGTTCTCGCGAAAAATTTACTATATCCGCAAAAATAACTTGAACATTTGATTTAGAACCGACTATTGTGCTGGAAAAAGCATGTACGTAATCTTCTTTTTAAGTTTAATAAATTTTCAAATAAATGTTTGAATATCCAAAAATGAATTAGAAAACTAAAATGACGGATTTTTAACAAATAAAGACTTTTCAGTCTTGAAAGAAATAATGTGTCTTTTTAAAATTTCGAACCCATCAAGACCAAGAGCTTAAGTCACCTCGGCCAGAAGCACTCGTCAGAAATTGTTCAGTTAGATTATTTACTCCGTAAATTCTGTTTCCATGTACCTAACCTCCATCTGTCAAACCGAGATCAAAGACAACAACTACAGAAGCCAGGGACGGGCCGTCCGATCAGATGTTTACCAGGAGTTGCCAAAGTGCCTATCACCAACCATAGTCCAAGCATCCCACGTTCCCATGGTTACCGGCTCTAATCCAAGATGGCGGGCCACAAAAAACCCACATAATGTATACCGTATCTGGCTGCTATCCTTATTGGTCTATCAGAGTTGAGTCATGACGTCAAGGGAATGCCAGGGTTCCGCCACACTCGAATTGCTATTTCGGAACGTACAACAACCACTGGTAACTACCTAACTATCACCATGGTTACCGCTTCCTGCCCTGAGTCAGCGTTGGGCCAGTCGGATTCTCACTGGACGCCGCCATCTTTTGCCACTCTCTCACGCCATGTCGTGAAGGCGTGACGTCACACGAGCAACCACGACTCTGGTGTTACTGAACCCAACTTAGCAGTAACCAGGAGACGTCAGATAAACGCCATATCACCTGGACATGTAACGTCGTGACCCTGAAACCTTAACAAATGATCGGAAACCTAGTGAACGGTAGCTCATGGGCCGTCGCACGGATTATCGAAGAAGCTGTCTACAATGGATTGCAGCCATCATGAAGAATCTATTGCCGAAAACGAAATTATGTAAAACTCGGTAATACTCGATAACCGTGTATCGGCGCACCATTTCCAGATGTACTGGGATTGATATTGTCGTGATTACACCGAAAAGCGCATATGTATGTATATTTTTATTGGCGATTAATTCTTTAAGCACCGACGAAAGATTTTTCTATACGCATGCGCCGTCCCGCCACTAGGCGCGCTTTAGGTTGAGACTCGGTAAACGTCGATCTCCGATGTAGGCTTTAGAATTTAGTGTAGAATATTGTAGTCTTAGTTATACCTATTAGTTTTATGTTAAATATTTTGTGAAATCGTCACTGAAATTGATTATACCGTAGTCAACGACCATTCTTAGTTCATAGCTTCCCCGGTAGTTTCGCGGGTACTTGATGTTTGTGAACGCACCTTCATGCGAGCACCCTTCGAGTTCACGGTCTTGGTGCTCCGCATGAAATCTGTCACTTTCGTTCTTGGCTCTCGACCGACGACACGCGCCACGCTTAGGATTATCGAACCGATTGACCAAAAATATATATCGATTTGGACTTTGATGATCTATCGAGTTGTTTGGAGTTGTATTCAATTTAAAATTGTTCGGACCATTGAAATATAAAACGAGACAGTTGTCGAAGGTAATTCTTTCTTTTATATTCGGCAAGCGACGCAATGGAGGATCCTATTCGGGTTTATGGGATTCGCTCCTATCAAATAATGGCCATATATTCGGGATTTCTGACCATCGACCACGTGGTCGCGTTGTGGTCTTTTGTCGGTTTGAAATCCTCATTGTTAGTTTCCGGTCAATTCCAGCGATAGGATCGCGTGATTTTCGTCCCGGTAATTGTCATGACGATTTTTTAGATCCTAGAGTCTTATTTTCTTATCAATAAAAATTCTTGTTTAGCAATTTCGTAACAAAATGGCCGCTGTGATTTTAAGAACCACCCCTGAGGTTTCATGACTTTTAGATTTCCTTTTCTTTAGGTTTCAGATACTGCCGGGTAGATTAAGTTCCTCGTTTATCCTCCTTTTTTTTAGTGTGATAACGGGCCTGGCTGGCGCCCAAAAATTAACAATAAACCACAAAACGAGATACGTGTGCACACGCATATACGTATATGCCTGAGCACACCGCACCATTTGAGGGCTAAATCGCCATTCGCTGAGTGGCCTAAACCAGCGCTCGCAACACCCGCAGGTGAGTTTACTATTAAAAAAGACCAGTTTTTAACAAAACAGTTAAACTTTCCACCAAAGGGACGAGTTTTCAATTAAAAATATGCATCTTCGACACAATAATAGGCTCTTAACAAAGTGGTTCAACAAACTTTTTCAAACTAAATAGTTGACTCCTCAAGCAAGGCAGATTATTTTTAGCCAAAGAGTTGCATTTTTATCCAAGAAATATGAAACTTGTTCTAAACCAGA
>CAKNWT010302972.1:0-13927 GCA_932066315.1 Andricus coriarius | reverse complement strand
CATGTTTCGGGGCCAATTTAAACCCCCTCATCAGGGATTATTTATAGAAAAACTACATGGTTTAATAAAAAATTCTTATGCTAGTTAAATAATCAAAACATAATACCTGCAATTAAAAAGAGGCATATACGTGAACAAATTCACAGAAACATACATACACATACATAAAAATACATATGTATACTTCCCCCTTTAAAGGTTACTATATCTAATTTTGTATTCATTAGTGGAAAAAAGAAAAGTGAAAAAGATATAAAAATTATTCTTTATAATAAGATAAAATAAGTATTTAAAATTCTATCCATTCAAATAAGTTTTTTGGTTGACTTTCTCCTTTTCTCCCTCTTTTTTCATTTGGTTATTTTTGTCGCTAATGAGCCGAAAAGTGAGATAATTTGGAATTCTGTTTTTTTAATTGTGAATCTTTTTCACGCTTATTTTGAATAAAATTATTCATGGCAAAATAGATTTCTTTTCGATCTTAAGTTTAAAATCTACATACATTTTTCTTGTTACAGCCACGCGCTTGTCATTTCAGTGTCATTTACACTTGCTGAAAGTGGTGAGCCCTGTTCTACGCCAATGGTATTCGTCGTTTTTGTTTTGAATTACAATTATCCTAATTCAATATTTGGTACGCCTGTGACATTCTAGATTTTTTAAATTCCAACGACCAAGCTATTCTCTAAATTTTTCGACTAAGTGGTCTCAAATGCTTACATACATAGGCTCGCAATTGTGAAAACCGTATATAATGAAAACATTTATTCCATTAATAAAGTTATTTATAAAAATAAAAAATAAGTTGTTAACGTATTATTTATTTATTAGCATTGATCTTACCTACAATTAGTGCATAAATTTGTCCAACATCATTTCAGAACTAGTATAAGTGCAAGTTTTCAACGTTTTTTACAAATTTTTGGACTTTGCCCGGCTATCATTCGAAAAATATAGGCGGTATGAAAAAAATTAATTGAACCTTTTTTGTGGAGAATTTTATTTACTTCAATTTTTGTAGACGTGGAGTTTGCAAAATAACCATAAACAAACGAGTTATAAATAAAAAACCGTTTTTTGACAGTTTACGCCACTGCCAAAAGATACGCAGAGGTTGGGGGAGGGGGATAACGAAAACGGTTCCTTATATTGACCCAAAAAACATTTTAAAACCATAATTTCTTTAGTCGGGATTATTGTCAACCAAAACTACGTACCGCCTGGCCTAGAAGAATACATTGGAAATAAAAAAATTAACTTTCTGGAAAAACGACACAAGCTAACATTTTATTTAACAAAACTGTTCGCCTATATTATACCTTAAAATTTTCATAGAACCACCACTTTACGCTGAGATGCATATTTTTGGTTAAAATCATAAAAAATAATATTGAAAATAAGCAAATTGAATATATGGAAAAACGACACAAGCAAATTAGATATTGTAATAATATACATCTATTGAAATTATACATTTTGCAGGGTAGCTGGGAATAAATATGAATGCCAAATAAAGAACAAATCTGAAAACTTCCATGAAAACAAATTTTACTTTATTATGCAATATCTGAATAAGCAAGGCCAGGCAGGGCGACACAAATTAATGTAATATACATATCATATAATAGTGTTGGACTTGATGTAGGAAAGTTCGCATTTTGGACAAAATCGAGTGCGAAGCATGAGATACGTGATGAGAATGTGTACGTTAAAGCCAAAGGAACTTTGACAAAAGAGAATTCACAATCACCAAAATACAGTAATCGATGCTTTGACCTTTGGTTTTAAAAGGTCTGTACACAAATGTGGAAGAAGTACAAAGACGGAGCGAGAAGTGCGAGATAAATATATTATCGAGCGCTAAGCGCGAGAACCAACAGGCGCGCACCATAGGCAAGCTCAAACTTGCAAGCAAAGCGAGCCCCGCGCACGGCGCGCGATGAGAGTCTGCCCCCGCAGCGGTCAGATATTTTTGAGCAGGTTTGAGGGCATTCTTTAAATTTGAAATGATTCGAAGCAGAATTAAAACAGAGGAACCCCAAAATCCGCCCCTTTTTTTGCGCCCAACGTAGTTTTTGAAGGTAAGAACATAAATTGACGCAAAAAAGCTCAAAATAATTGCCAATGCATGCAGTAACCGAGTTCGCCATTAGTTTACCCTTTCAACCCCTCTTCACGATGAAAAATTAAAAAACTACCCCTAATTGGGTGTGAAAAGTACTTCATGCACAAGAACGTGATTGAAATAGCTTTTAACTATGTTTTTTATGTAGGTACAATCGCGTTGGTATATTAACGTATAGTCTCTACGTCCATTCTTCTTACATAGCACCATTACAACCCCTAAAAACCCGAAAACTTCCCCTATCAGGGGGTGGAATGTACACCGGTACTATAAAAGTCAGTAGAATAATTTTAAATATTTTTTCATCAAACAGTGCCACTTTGACTCCCAAAAATCGAAAAACTACCCCTATAAGGGGGTGGAAAATACATTATAAACAAGAATGTGTATAAAATATTGTTGAGTTATTTTTTTCCTCCACAGATAAAATCAATTAGTGTCAATGTATAATAACTACGTTAATTCTACTTACTTAGCAACATTTCGACCCTCAGAATCCCGAAAACTACCCTATCAGGCTGTGGAAACTACACCGGTACCATGAAAGTACGTGAAATAGTATCTAATAGTTTTTCATCATAACGGTATAATATGTACCTCAATAATAGTTACTCAGCGACGCTTCAACTCTTGAAAATCGAAAAACTACCCCTACGATGAGTTATTGGGTTATGGGTCATATAACCCTATATAGTGAAGGTGCGTGCATACACATGTACAAACATAAACACATACAGCCAAATATTCACGCACATTCACTATATAGGGTTATATAACCCATAACCCAATAACTCTTGTAGGAGTATTTTTTCGATTTTCAAGAGTTAAAGCGTCACTGAGTAAGTATGATTGAGGTACATACTATACTGTTGTGATGAAAAACTATTAGGCACTACTTCACCTAGGTTCATGGGAACGGTGTAGTTTCCATCCCCAGATAGGGGTAGTTTTCGGGATTCTGGGGGTTGAATTGGTGCTAAGTAAGAATAATTAACGAAGTTATTGTACATTGGCTCTTGCATGACCATATATATATAGAAAAAAAATAATTTAAAAATATTTTATCCTCGTTCTTGGTCATAAAGTACTTTCTACCCCCTGATAGGGGTAGCTTTTCGGTTTTAATGGCTTGAAATGGTGCTTAGTGTGTAGAATTAACGTAGTTATTATACATTGACACTAATTGATTTTATCTGTGGGGGGAAAAAATAACTCAAAAATATTTTGTGCACATCTTTGTTTCTGACGTATTTTCTAACCCCTCATAGGGGTAGTTTTTCGAGTTTTTAGGGGTTAAAATGGAGCTATGTATAATAAGAAGAATGGACGTAGAGACTATACGTTAATGTACCAACGCGATCGCACCTACATAAAAAATATAGTTGAAAGCTATTTCAATCACGTTCTTATGCATGAAGTACTTTTCACTCCAAATTAGGGGTAGTTTTTTAATTTTCTAGTGTTAAAAGAGGTTTAAAGGGTAAACTAATGATAAGTCCGGTTACAGTATGCATTGAATATTATTTTGAGCTTTATTGCGCCAATTTATGTTCTTTACTTCAAAAACTACGTTGGGCGCAAAAAACCGGGCGGATTTACGGCTTACTTTGGGGTCCCTCTTTGGACACAATGCAACTTTAGCAAATTGTATTTGTTATAATTCAAAAATATTATTGAAAAAAGTGTACCTTAAAAGTTACTCAGTAATCAAAAGTGAGTTTATATTTATAAAATTTGCAGTTAGATTTTTATCTTTATCTTGAACAATTCAGTTTCTAAACATTAATTTTTCTATAATGGAACTGGGAATTGGCCTATAAAAATATATTTAAATAAATTTATTTGTTTGTGTAACCACATTTTTTAAGCTAATTTTTTTTTCACTCACGCAATTTTGAACGTAAAATATGAAATGAATATTAATACAAAATCTTTGTAATTCATAGTATACGAATTTCTAACAAAAGACACTATTATAACCTAAAGTTGTTTAAAAATGTAAGTTTAATTTTTGAAATTCCGGTGAGAAACGTTAAAATACTCTACTGTTGTTCAAATCAACTGTCCCGAAGAATAAGTCACTAACAAAGTTTTCTGTATACAGAGTGTATCAACTATATTTTACATCGGTAGAGTGCCGTATCTCTATGTATTTTTAAATGGAGATACGCCACTCTAGGGAAGCATAATACAGTTGATACGCTCTGTTTTCGGAAAAATTAGTTAGTGACTTATTCTTCGGAACAGTCGAAATATTGTAAATATATATGTTTGTTTAAAACTATCGATTCTATTGTGAAAGGCTAACATAACTTAAAATTGTTTAAAAGTAGTGAATATTCTTTGAAATATAATCTTTTTGTTAATACCAATATCCGACTAAAAACACTAAGATAATCTACAATTGTTGAAAGATCCTAAATCCTGTAGATTTAATTTTCAAAATTTCAAATTACATCTCTTTTTTCGATAGGATTGTGCAGTCTGTACATTTGAATCAGTGAGAAAAAGGTCACTGAGTCAATTCAGTAAGGATTTTTACTCCTTAATCACTGATTAATCAGTGCATTAATAATAAAATAGAATATACCCAAGTTAATGAATGAACTATGGAAAGACCGATTAAAAAATATTATAAGCAACACGGGAATTGTAGAATGATATAAAAATCTATACCCCCCCCCCCCCCTCCTGCCCTTTAGAACCTAGTGAGTCACGCTTATCCCGAAAGGCCTAATGGTATAACAATAATAATCATAATAATCGTCGAGAGAATAGGATTTTAAAATGTTAAATTGTTGATTATAGGTTACTGTTTTTCTCTTCCAATATTTATACTGAATTGTAAATTAATTTATCATTTAATACAGGACACATATTAAAGGTTTTAATAGAGACAAAAATAGGGTAATTATTTTTTTTTAACTTTGTTGAAATTCTTGGGTGAACAACTTTTTTTTGTCATAGGCTGCTTTTATTTGATACAAAAGAAAAAAGATTTACTTGAAAATTTTGCATTTAACAGCAAATAATAATTAGTATTTGCCTTTCTTCACCATAATTACAAAATGCATTCTAACAATTAAATTAGTCATAATTTTCGTTTAAATTAATTTGTCATTCTTTGAGCCTATTCTGCATTAAATGTATGACGAAGAAGAAAATTGCAGGTCGTAATATCTATAATCAAAAAAAGAGGTTGGCAACAAAAAGGGTTATTTGAATTTTTACTACAAGGGCAGGCTTTTGACACGTTAGTCTAATTAGGGGTGGCATAGAATGGCACTGAAGAGCTAAAAAGCACGTTCTGAAAGCAGTAAATATATACGAAGTTTTGAAAGTGTACTCGTTCAATCCGCTAGTGTCAATATTACTCCAAGCAATTCAATCTGCATATATAGTTCACTTTAATTTCTATCTTCACAAATTCTACAGAGGGTCCAGAGACAGTGAGGCAACCTGGTGTTGCTCGCTGATTGGCTCAGTTTTCCTATACATATACTATATACTACATATGTACACATGCATAGCCACAATGGCTCTGGACCCTCTGCAACAAATTCCAGTTAACACTGACACCTGTGAAAGCTTTCCATAAACATTTTAGGCTTTCGACTGTCGGTAAAACAGAGGAAGCTCGCGCAGAGCTTGCAGAATTTTCAGTTCCGCCTCTTAATTTACCGACGGTGGAAGCTTTATCATTGGAAACCTCATGTTAGTTGTTCCATATGCGAAGATAAAGCAGATTACTTTCCAACTATTGTTCCTTTTGATATTTTCATTTTCTTCCCTTTTGACAGCTTCCACTTTAGATTTGGGCACCGGAAATTATTTCCTCTGTCAGGAAGGGTTTTGACGTGCAACGAAATTAAATTAGACTGAGAGAGAAAAATGAAGGCAATATCAAGTTTAATAAAGGTTAAGAACTTAGTCCTTTTGGGGCCGGAAAACATTGTGATGATTTTCAGATTTAGAGTAGAGATCATTATCTAGTAGGGAAGACCGGGGCTAGTTGGGACACGGGGCTATTTGGGACAAAGCGAATTTTAATACTAATATTGAACATATCACGCCATATGTTGTACAGTCGTCGAAGCTCCCGATACGTAACATACCAGTGTATTTTGATTTCAAAATATTGCGTTTCACATAAAATATTGCCGAATATGTATTTCAAGAGTGGCGAGTAACTTTTTATTTTGTTGGTTTCTTCGTTAAATCGTCCTCGAATATTTTTTTTAACGAATATAAACATGAATAGAGCATATCAACAGCTGCGAGAATTTGTTGGAGAATTTTTTCTAACCTTAAATTTTGGAATTTTTTGCAAATGTTGCTTACCAAAAATGCGCTCAGGGTAGGTTGGGACAGAATATCGCGGGGAAAGTTGGGACAATTAAACGGCTTAACGTATTTAGAGCAGTGCTAGACATAGCTTGTGGGGTTTATGTTGTTGCTTAAACTTTTGCTTAAACTTGGATTTTTTCCTGTCTGCACCGAAAATCTAGAAAGATAAAATCTGAAAATGATATAAAGTGACTCGATAAAATTTCTTTGTACTTGAACACAACTGGAAATTTTCTAAATTAACATTGTTTTGTTTGACCCAACCTGCCCAGTATACGGGGCAGGATGGGACACAGGACATGACCTCAGTTATACACTCGCCAAAATTGATATAATGAATATTATGCGCCCAAAAAATGCACATCAATAGCCAAGGATATGCACTTCAGCAGCAAGTATAGAACGATTCTGAAAAAGTTACAAGAAAGACGCGAAAAATTCTGGAGTCGTACTTGTCCCATCTAGTCCCAGTCTCCCTAACGCAGATTGTTGAAATAAAATTCAGGTTCAAAATTTGTAGATGGAGTTCAAACATTTTAGATTTTAATTTCCGATGTTTACACAGAAAAAACTGAAGTTAAATTTTGTTGTATGTAAAATTTTCCGCCGATAAAGTTTACATGCTATTTGGCGAAAGATTATCCTACGATGGAATAAAAGCTGTCGTCTGCTACGCCCTTAGCAGCAATGGGAAAACGATAAAGTATGAGTGGATTCGAGATATAAATCAGGACACCAGATTTGAAATAACTATTCGCTTACTTCAATATTAATTTGAAAATAATGAGACCTAGAAAACGCAATAGTTAAAATGTGTTGCAGGTACATTTTGGAACCATTAAAAATGGAACGTATTTCGGTGAAAGCACGAAGTAGTATAAGGAGACCCCACTCCCATGCGGACTTTGGAAAATTTGGACGCATAGATTCGGATTTAGTTAGTTTGCATCGTTCGCAGCGCCTCTTGCAGAAAAGCGTTGAAATACAAGATCTACAAATGGCGGCGTCAATAGTGTAGGACGGGTGTCAAGAAACACACACATGCTTATCTTAAAACACAGCTTATGACGAATGTGTATGCCTGCATGTATTAAGATCTATATGCATGTGTGCATGTTCTCGCAAGAGGCGCTACGAGCAGTGCAAACTAACTAAATCCGAATCCACGCGTCCAAATTTTCCGGGAGTGGGGTCTCCTTATACTACTTCGTGGGTGAAAGTTTAAGCGAGGTTAGGAGAATAATTCTGACAGCCGGGAATCCCATTTCTGCTCCAATTTAATTAAGTTAAAAGACGGTAGATAGCGTTGGCGTCGTAATTCTCGTGACTTTTCCAATAAAAATGGAGCGATAATGAGGCGAAAGGTTATCCAGGCTAGGTTAAAAATGGGAAATTATCTTCGATTCATGTAAAGTTTAACCGGAAAGGTTATCTTTTGTTGCAGTGAATCTTTCACCTGGAATCGATGTAAACTTTATCTTTCGTTTTTTCTGTGTATTGAGCATAGCAAAAAGGGAATCTTTCTATATATTTTCAATATTTTGAATTTTCGGATTAACATCATAGACCGTAAAGTATCCGTAATTAGGTATTTTCACTTTAACCACCAGCTAACTTCACTGCACTGAGTGCTGAGGGGAAAACAATGGACCAAATGCATGACAAAAATTGATTTATGTTATATCTTCGTAATAAATAATTATTATTATAATTTTATTATTTTTTAAATAGTTCTTTAAAAATAAACTTTTTCTCAAATACACTTATATAGAAAAATTAGTTTTACGAAGATATTAGCAAAAAAGGACAAAAATTGACCGAATCCCATGCATTTGGTTCATTGTTTTTCCCTCAGCACTCAACTAAGTGAAGTTAGCTGGTGGTTGAAGTGAAAATATCTAATACGCCAGCATTCTCACTCCTCAATTTCTCTATCTCTTCCCATTCCCCCCAAATGATTGTTTGCTTATAATTTGGGCTTGAAATAGGAAATAGATTTTTCCTATTGTTCTCAGTATTTTTCTACGCTCCGCAGTGTTCACTTTATGGGGCGAATACAAAACCTCAGGAGCGTAGCTTGAATAGTTTTTTTTCGAGGCGCGATAACAGACAGTCAGACCTAAAAATCAGTTAGTTTAAATAATCAGGTTCTAATATTTATTCGAAATAGTTATTTTTTAAATATATTAATTACGAAGAATTGATCAAATGAAAAAAGTGCAAATAATTTTTTATCGTGAGCTATCAAATTTTCTGGAATTAATTTTCATTTATTTTTAGAAATTATAGCAGGACCCTTCCTTGAATTAAATCATTATCTTAAACTATTTTTTTACAGTGGAAAGTTTATTCGGTCAATAATAGTGACAGCCCCACATTTATAGTGTACATCATCAACTGCTGCGTTAGTAAAAAATTCAGGATTATTGACTTCTTCAATTACAGCTGTCTTTATACCTAAGGAATGCTCGAACAGGTGTCAGTAAGTGCATTTGGTACTTTGTAGTGTAACTGAAAAAACATATGAAATATTCAAAACCGATTATCTTACTATTGAGGCATTGCATTTCTCAAGTGTGCCTACTCAAAAAGTCAAAGTTGGCCGATCTTAGTCAAATCTGGTCAAATTTTTGTTCTGTTGGATAGCAGTGCAATTTAGATAGGGGGTTTCAAGTCCTTTTATTGGTCGTAACCATTTTTTGAAAGAATAAATATTTAACTTTTAAAAATGAACGTTATAAACCAATTTGTCTTTCTTTTTTTAAAAAAGAGGCACATGTTTTTTTATATGTTTACCTCAAAATTCCTATTGAGGGGCATCATTTTTAAATGAAACCCACCTAAAAATACGAAGTTCTCTGATCGGACTCAAACTTTCCCAAACTGCAGTTCTACTGGATGGCAATTCATGGGACCATTTTTGCCATTGGGGCAAGTATTTACGGAGAGAAAATGGGTGATATTTTTGGATTTTATGGGGGTACTGTCGGATTCAGCAACTTGTGGCTCCTTTGATATCAGTGAAACAAAATTTTGTCTTGTACAGTTTCGATAGGATTTTTCACGCCCATTTCATTGACCGTAAGCATTTTTGAACAAATAAATATTGAACCTTAAAAATTGTGGTAAAAAAATTTCACTTTTTTCGAATTTGGACCTTTTTTGTCTGTTTCTTTTAAGAGTATTGGAACCAGGACGCAACCTCAAAATGGAATTGTCTCATTTTACTGCATAAATACTAGAATTACATATTTTTTCAGATAATTAGGGCCTATTCCTGTTTTCAATGAGATCTGTATTCCAAGTGAAAAATTGGCTAGTTTCCATAGTCTTAGTGTAAAACGTATTTTTTAGAGCTCGGATTAGAATTAAAAAAAAAACATTTTACATAAAAAGTATTGAAATTCGCCAATTTCTCACTCCGAATATAGATTTGATTCAAAACAGGAATAGGCCCTTATTATCTGAAATTGTCTGTTTTCTTTAAAGTCCATTAGGTTTAAAAGTGGGCCGAAATTTGTTTTTTTGAGGGTACCGTCTGTTTCGATGATTAAAATTCTTTTAATATTAGTAAGCAAAATTTGGTCGTTCACAGTTTTAATAGTATTTTCTACGCCCTTTTCATTTAAAATAATAATTTTTAGAAAAAGTAAACATTTGACCGACATTTGTTTTATTCAAAAAAATAAGCGCTGGGTGGTTTTTTCACGGATACTATTTGTTTCGATTAATTAAAACTCTTTCAATATTATTGAATTTTTTCAAACTTTTATATTTTGAAGGAGATTTTTTATGCTCTTTACATTTGGATAATCTTTTTTTTTAAGTACATATTTGACCTTCAAAAATGAAGGTCAGAAATATTATTTTCCTTTTTTCGACTTTCGTCTATTTTATTAGTTTACTTTTAGGTTTAAAAGAAAACTGAGGTTTTTTTATTTAAGAAGTTTTATGTTGAAAAGAGGGCTAACAAATATTTGTATATGAAAATAAGCGTTACGTACTCCGGCGCATATCATGACGCCGGCGCTCGTTCACCGGAGTAGGGAAAAGTGGGGTACGGTGTCAGTGCGGGGCACGGTGACTCTTGTAACTAATGCTCATGTTTCTTCATTTTCACATTAGTTTTTTACTTAAAATAGCTTTCTTTAGTACTAAAGAAAGCTATTTTATGTGAAAAACCCAATATGAAAATAAAAAAACACAAGCATTATTTGGAAGAGTCACCGTACCCCGCACTGACACCATACCCCACTTTCCCCTACTTATTATTTATTTTCATAACAAAATAATTATCAGAACAATTTTTCACCTAAAAATTCTTTGAATAAAAACTCGTCAGCTTGCGTTTATGTCTAAAATGAAACCAAATAAATGGTCAAAATTAGAAAAAAGTAGACTTTTGACCGCACATTTTTGAAGGTCAAATATTAAAAAAAAATGTTCAATAAAAGGGCATCAAAATTATACATCAAAACTGTAGGAGACCAAATTCTGTTCACTAATATTAAAAGAGTTTTAAGTCATTGAAACAGATGGTATCCTCAAAAAAACTACTAAACGCTTATTTTCTTTAAAAAAACAAAGGTTAGTCAACTTTTTAACCTTAACGCAAAGAAAAAAGCTCAGCTTTCTTCTATGCTTAAGGAGAAACAAAAATATGCTTATGATCAATAAAAAGGACGTGAAAAAACATATCGAAACTGTAGGAGACAAAAAATTAGTTATGGATATTAGAAGAGTTACAAGTCGCTGAATTCGTTGATGCCTTCAAAAACCCAAAAATATCACCCTTTCCCTTACGGTAAATATTTGACCCAATGGCAAGATTTTTTCCTTATAAATTTCCATACTGTAGGTTTATACTTTGCCGAAGTTTGAATTCCATCAGAGAACTACAGTTTTTAAAATTCAAGTGTATACATTGTCGGTACCGGTAAAAACCATATTTCAAGCAATTTGAAGGGACTGGAAGGTATTTAAGATTAAGGTCATGTGATTCAAGAGTTATTTTGTCAGTTTTTGGCTTTTAACGCTTTAGATGGAACGTTTTATGCATATATCATACTCACTCGTCGATTTGTGACAAAAGAATAACGATTAACGAATCGTGGGCGGGAAGGCACCTTTTTGACTGGTCCCACAATTAATGTTGTTCAAAACCCCTACCCCTTTTCACCGTCTCGTGGTGGCTGGAAGGCACCCCTGTGATTGGTGACAGAAATTACGTCTTGTGAGTGGTGGGAAGTGACCCCTTGTGACTGATCACAGAAATAAACAATTTAATTTAATTAAATTTGTCCAAACCCCTACTCTCTTCAAACGTCTCAATAGGGACGGGAAGGCACCCCTGTGACTGATTACAGAAATAATGTTGTGTAAACCCCTACCCCTTTTTAACGTAACTTGGGGGATGGGGGATGCAACCCTGTGACTGGTCACAGAAATAATGTTGTTGAAACCCCTATCCTTTTCCAATGTCACAATGGGGGCCTTTAGGCACCTCTGTGATTGGCCACGGAAATAATGTTGTTTAAACCCCTAATCCTTTCCCACTTATATTATAATTTAAATAAATGGAAGGGGCCCTTCCATACCATACCATACCATACCATACCATACCATACCATACCATACCAAACCATACCATACCATACCATAACATACCATATCACACCATAACATACCATATCAAACCATACCATTCTGATTTCTTTTACCAATAGCGTTTTTTTATATTTTATATTTTGTTCTAACAATTCTTTTAATTTTAATGAATAATTGTTTATTTACCTATAGACTGTAAAGTAAGTAAAAAAATGGTCGGCAACGGTAATTTGTTTCACTGGAACCCGTTTTTTATACACAACCTTTTGAAATAAGTTTACGAGCAGTTTAAGGGGTCATTTCTTGCCGTTGACCTTTCGTGTCGAGAGTTAACTCCAATTTAACATTTAGGTCACTTAATCACTTTAGTGTATATTGTGCGAAAAAATTGAAAGGTTGGTGAACTTTAAATAACAGAATTTTCCAATTTAATAAAAGTTTTAAAAATATCGAAATAATATGTAAGTTGATTTTTCTATGCGATAGAAATGTCTAGACCAGAGAGAGAATTATAATTGTATAAATACTTTATAAATTGTTTATAACCTTTGTGAGGAATATCTCCATTTAGAGATCCAATTGATCACCAACCCAACAAACTGATTCATAAATTACCATCAATTATCATTTCAAGTAGTCGCAACTCATTTGCAGTGTTTAATTTCAATTTCTCTTTTTGCCTGCGAGAAATATAATTTCGTCTCTCCTTTCGTAATTCGATCCGCTCCCTAAGATTTATAAGCGTGGGAGTGAAATATGAAACAGTAGCTTGAACCTTTGGCAAAAAATTCAGAAAAAAATTCATTATCACCAGTCCTTTATCACCTAAATATCAATCAATCTTCTTTTTTCTTGTGCAAACCCCCTTTTAAAACAACTAGATTTTAATCGTCTAGCAAAGAATTATACTAGGAACCCTAACTTTATCTTAATGTATTCCGGTGTTTATAGAAACCTTGCACTTTAAGCGAGGCGAGAATTAGATTAAGAAAATGTTAGTTCTCTAGACCCACTAGACCTTAAATGACCTTCTTAACCTTCTCTTATCTTTGTGTTCTTTTAACAATTGGACGTTTGCGCTTTGTACTGATTAGCACCGTTCAAATCTTTGCTTGATCTTCGTGGAGTGAAGAATCAAAGGTTAAGAACATTCACCTCGAAATTCTGGCAATCGCAACAGTGAGTAACATTGTTAATATTGTAAAAAAGGTTGTATGTAACGCAGGTACGAATTATGCGTTTTATCAGCGTTTTTTCAGTACTGAAAATAGCCATTTATACGACAGGAGGACTGGACAGTGAATGCGTCAACCCAACCTCAAATGTCAGACGTTATAAACTTGTAAATCATACCTTTATTGCATCAAGTATCGTATCGCAAAAAAATTTTCTGCAAGTCCAGTCTCAGGTCACGTTTTTCCTTCTACTCTCCCCCAGATATCACCTTTTTCCCTTCAACACTCAGATACCACCTTCTTCCACTCTGCAAATACCATTTTTTTCCTTCTCTATACTTGAAATAGGTGAATGGGATACATAATCAGTTTTTGTTTATAAATTTGAGAAAACATTGCAAAATTAGACCATTTTAAACCGTATAGTACAAATTTGCTAAAATTCAATACACTAGACGATTTCAATGAATATCATCAAAATTTTAATTTTAATTATGGGCCAGTTTTAATGAAAATCATCACTGGCAGGCCATTTTGAGTTTTCAATCACAAATTTTGATAAAAATATAAACTTTGGCATTTTTAATCCAAATGGTCCAAATATTTGGAAAGTTGAAAAACTGATTGATTTCTATGAAACTCAGTACTTTTGATCCATATGGCCCAAATTTTT
>CAKNWT010302962.1:0-17544 GCA_932066315.1 Andricus coriarius | reverse complement strand
AATAATTTGAAATATCTAAGGGTATTATTGAACATTTCAAGGGATTTTCAACAACTTTAAAAGTTTCAAGTGATTTCAAGAGCTTTCAAAGAATTTGAAATATTTTAGGGTATTTTAAAATATTGAAAAATAATTTATGACTAAAATTTTTAATTAATATCAATCTTGTTTATTATTTTATTATTTCATGATATTTTGAAAGATTAGAAGGGATTTTATAAAATTTCCCAGGATTTCTCTGCTTTTGAAGGATTTTAAAAGCTCTCAAGGTTTTTGAATAAATATCAAGGATTTTAAGAAGTATCGGCAGATTTAATAGAATTTCACGAGATTTCATTTCGAATTCACCCTGAATTCGTATAAATTCTTTTGAATCCTGTAGAATTTTCTGGATTTTTTGATAAATTCACGCGAATTCTTCAAAATTCGGTTAATTCTACTTCTTCTTGGCTTTTTGCGACCCTCAGTGTTAATCTTAGTTTTCCGTTTTGTGGCTTTGGGGTCCATAAATGATGAAGAAGATTTAAATTTTCATCAGACGTTTCGGCTCCATATATGGGCCCTCTTCACTGATTTATTCTTCAGAAATAGCAGTTTAAAAAAAAAAACAACAACTACACGAAAGTTCTTAAGTGGATCGGGAATTAACTGGTCATAATTAAATACAGCCGACAATTCTTAACCGATTTCGATAACTGTTAGTTCTCGCGCTCGAGAATATATTCATCTCGCGCTTCGCGCTCTATGGTGTATTTACCTCGCGCTACGCGCTCGGTCTTTGTATTTTCCACACATTTGTGCACAGACCTTTTAAAGTTAAAGGTCAAAGCGGCAACAACTGTAATTTGATGATTGTGAATTCTCTTTTGTTAAAGCTCCTTCGGCTTCAACGAATACATTCTTATCACGTATCTCGTGTTTCGCACTCGATTTTGTCCAAAATGTGAACTTTTCTACATTATGTTTAACACTATTATATCTAATGTATATTATATTTATTTCGGTACCTGGATCTGGTACTGTTTATTCAGATATTGCAAAATAATGTACAATTTTTATTTTTTATGATGACTTTAATATTTTCTCCTTATTTTGCACTAATTTTTATTCTCAGATGCCCTGAAAATGCGCCGAGTTTAAGCGCGCAAATCAGAAACTGTGATTCAAATCCCTCATAAAGTACAACCATAAAGTGAAATTAAACATGTTTTTGTGAATTTGACTTTAAAGAGGGTTCTCAAAGCACCTCCGGCCTTGACGATTACATTCTCATTGCCATACTCGCGCTTCGTGCTCAACAACTAGGTTATACAGATGATTTCTTTAAAAAAATAAAACCATGTAAACAAAATGAAACGGAACACTTTGTTTCCAAATTTGAAAATGCTCTTACTTTTTGAATTTTGATCGAATAACAAAATCTTATGAGGATAGTTTCGAAATATATTTCATATCTAGTAAAAATTTTGATTGAAATCTTTCAATTCAACAGAAAAATATTTTTTTCTTCTATTTTTTGGAAATTTTCAAAATGTTGAAAAGCATATAACTTTTTTAATTTTCATAGAAATAAAAAATTTCATGAGGATAATTTTCAAGAGTCTCTCCCACCTAAAAGAAACTCGGACAAAAATTTCTAAAATTTGAAAAAAAAATTTTTTTTAATTTTGAAAATGCTCTTAAATTTTTTATTTTGTTTGGAAATATTTTTATTTTTTTTTCATTTTTAATGTCTTTTTGCGATTAAAACAAAAACTAAGCGTCCTTTCGAAAAATTGTTATTAAAAAATTTTGTGCTGTTTTTTGGATGAGCAACTTCAGTCTATTCATTTTTTTCTCATAACTTTTGTGTCGTTTGTAACAACTTTGTAGATCTTTTTTGGGTGCACGATTTTTCCATCTTCATCTTTTTTTATATCTTGCATAGTTTGACAGAAAAATTGAGTT
Source organism: Andricus coriarius (assembly GCA_932066315.1). Lineage (NCBI taxonomy): Eukaryota > Metazoa > Arthropoda > Insecta > Hymenoptera > Cynipidae > Andricus > Andricus coriarius. The sequence goes on along the minus strand of CAKNWT010302962.1, from coordinate 15,597 downwards.
TTTGATTTTTTATTGTTTTTAGTGCAATCAAAATTTGAATTTTGCATTTTTCGAAAAAATTCAAAAAGTTCTTATGAAAATCTTGCGCGGCTCTCAAAAAGAAACGTTTTTCTCCTCTTGACTTTTTTTTCATATCGTGCGTTGTTCGGCTTAAAATGTTCATTTTCGTTTGTTTTTTTGGATTTTGAAAATGCTATAACTCTGATAATTTTAATTTTATCGAAAAATGTCATTAGGATAAATGTTTTGTCTTTCTGCGTACTACTAATAAGCGTACATAGAATTTTAAAATCTTGAAAAAAAGTGGTCTCAAAAATTTTCAAAATGTGCTCACTTTTTGAATTTTCATCCAAAATATCTGGTTAACGAACTTGACCTTCATTTTTGGACCCTTAAAAAGTTCATCAAAGGCTGACTCGATTCGACAAATCCTTCAAAAGTTAGCGTGGCGACAACATTCAGGTAACCATACATACAGACAGACAGACAGACAGACACAGACAAAATTTTATGATTTTCGGAATCTGTGAGTGCCGAAACTTAAAGATCCGTTAAAACCCAGAAATCGCAAATTTGGACGATTACATTACACTCTCATGAATGAGAATGTAAAAAACAAATTGAAATTGTTATTCATCAGAATTTCATTTTTAAATAAAAAATGGAAATTTTTTCAACAAACGGGCTCGAGTGATCTCTTGAGAATTGAGGTGTTGGAGGGAGAGGGGTGTGGAGGGGGAGTCAAGGAGAGGGAAGGGTGAGGGAGATATAGAGGGAGAGAAGAATAGAGGGAAAGGGGCCAATGAGTGTGAGAAAATTGGGTTAAATTAATTAAATAAATGTATGGGTAGGGGTGATGTGAGCTAGTGAAGAGTGGGATTAAGGGGGTCGAGAGAGGTGGAATATATATGAAAAAGGGGAGGAAGGATAGAGCTATAATGTCAAAGGTGGAGGGTGCAAAATACTTCAAGGGTCTAAGGGAGAGGGGTTGTGAGGGGGAAGAGAGAGTAACAGAAGTGGCCTAAACCGGGTGTGGTTCGAAGGGAGAGGGTAAGTCTGGGGTGAGGAATCAGGAGTATAAAAGTTGAGGGGGTAGTAGGACAGAGGATTATAGGGTTGAGAGGTTAGAAAGGAGGTGGCAAGGGGACGAGTGGTATAAGGGTATTGGGTCAGATGCTAAAAATAGTAATAAAATATTGCTATCATTTTTGGCTGTTGAGAAGGAAAGAGTCGAGTGAAGGGAGAACAATCAAAAGCAGCTACATATTAAGTAAAAGAAATTAGAACAGGGTGAGTTTTGGGTAAAGTATTGAGAATCGAAAGAAAGTGACAGGTTGGGGGGTGAGGATACAGCGGGGAGGAGTTCAGCGGCATATCGGTTACACGGAATTTACAGCGTGACAAGTATGAAGGTGGACAGTGAAGAGGGAGAGAAAGAAATTGGAAAACTGATGAGACAGGAAGAAATAAAAGAATCGAAGTAGATTTGACTTGGCGGGAGAGGAGAAGAAAATGGCTAATTGAGTGAAAGGCATGGACTGAGAGAAGTAAAGGTGGAAGAGAAAGGATTGCGAGTCAGGATATGGGTATCCTGAAAAGTATGGATTTAGGACGATGAAGTGGAAGACCTGAGGGAGGGTAGGAAACGGGAAGGGAATGGAGGGAAAAAAGGGGAGGGAAATAGAAATATAAGTGTTACGAGGGGTTTCGGAACGACTAGAGGACTTAAATGCAGGGAAGCGAGGAGAGAAATGCAAGAAGAGACGTGAAAGTAGCGTTCTGGAACGTGTGAGAATTAAAAAATAAGATCAAAGGATTCCGGGCAGAATTGCATAAGTGGGATGTGACAATGATGATTGAAAAGTGGGTGGATGAGAAGGAGTGGAAGGGCATGAAAAGAATATTACCGAAAGCATATGTGTGAAAGATGCAAGCAGCGAGAAAGGATCACGTAAAAGGGAGAGGAATGGGTAGTACGGTGTGAGTGGTAAGATGGGAAGTAACGGTAGAGGAAGAAAAGGAAGAGTGTATGAAAAAAAATGACGGGATAATGGTAAGAAGAATAGAAGCAGGAAAAGTGGTTGTGGGTGTTGTATGCTTGTATGGAGAACGTATGTGTGTATAAAGAACGATAAACAAATGGACAGAGGAAAACGAGAAGGGGTTGGTGCTGATAGGGTGGGACCTGAATTCATGGACCGGTGCACCAGGGGGAGAGGTGTGGGATAGAGAAAAAAGGGCTTCATAAGAAACTCGAGACACAAGGAAACAGTTTGGGAGGGAAGGAGGCTTCTGAACCTAATGGGAGAAGCGGGATAGTTTAATTGTAACGGTAATGCCAAGGGGGATGAAGAAGGGGAAATTACGCCCAAAGCGCGGTAGGAGAAAGAAAGTAGGAATGTTGGAAAGGAAGTTAAAAATGGGAAGTTGGGGAGCAGATAAGTTAGAAGAATTTAGAAAAAAAGAAAACGAGGAGGTAGGGAGTACGGCAGAAAAAAGACTAGACACGCTGCCAGAAAAACTTAAAGGAGTGATTGATAAGGTAAGGGAAGAAGTGAGGATGTAATAAAATGAAGGAGAGGGGAAATGAAAAAAGGGAAACGCAACAGGAGAAGGGGAAAGCACGAGAGAACTTTGACGGAGAAAAGACAGAGGGAGAAAGAAAGGTACATGGAAGAGGTAGAGAAAGCGGTCAAGGAAGGGATGGAACGGGAAGTGATGGAATGGAAAGTGATAAACAGGGAAAGAGGATGGAAAAGCATAAATGAAGATATAGGAATAAACGAGTGGACGAAGTATTTCAAGGGTCTGTTAGGGGGCTTGGAAAATGGAGTAAAGGGTGAAGGAAGAAAAGCAGTTGCGTGGGATGAAGACAGCGAAGACTAGATTAGTAGGGAACAGAGGCGATTTCAAAGCTAAAAACAAACAAGGTAACAGGGGAGGATGGCTTGAAAAAGAAAGCACTGAAATATGGAGGAATAGGGGCGAAAGAACAGATGTGGAGAATTTCCATTAAGGAAGCTGGTCGTGCCGTTAATTAAGAAAGGAGGGAGCAAAAAGGTGGATGATTCGTGTGGATTCATGTGGATGGCATACCAAATTTACGCAAAAGTGTTTAGATGGAAGTTGGAAAGACAAGTGCGCTCATGTGAAATTTTTCCCGGGAATTTATCGAGAATGTTCCGGGAGTTTACTCTCGAGAATCAAACGGGAATTTCTCGAGAGTCCAACGGGACACTCTCGGGAGGTGAGCGGAAAACACTCGGGAATCCAACGGCAAACTCTGGGAACATCCAACCGATGTTCCAACTTTATAAAACTCATCTACCCTGGGGAAGTTTACATTTACGAGTACTTTAGGGTCCCTAAAATTGGTTCCTCGAGGAAGACATTCGACTTTTGCACCAGGTGTAGCAAATACGTCTTCTCCGAGGAAGTTTGGTTTTACGAGTACCTCTATGTTCCTGTAGTCATTTTCTCGAGGACAAGACATTTAACCTGTGTACAAAGTATATAAAATACATATTCTCTGGAGAAGTTCGTTTTTACGATTACCTTAATATCCTTCTAAGCGGTTTCTCGAGGGAAGGGCATCCAACCTTTACGTCAGGTGTATAAAACACATTTTCTCCAGGGAAATTTGTTTTTCGAGTACTTTTGGGTTCCTGTAGTCAGTTTCTTGAGGACACGATAACCAAGTTGTGCACCAGGTGTACAAAACACATCTTCTCCGGGGCAGTTTACTTTTATGTGTACTTTCTGGTTTCTGCAATTGGTTCCTCAAGGTCAGGACATCCAACCCGTGCACCAGGTGTACGAAGATACATCTTCTCCGAGAAATTTACTTTTAAAAGTACTTCATTGTCCACGCAGATGGCCCCTCGAGGACATGACATCCAATCTATGCACCAGATGTGTAAAATACATATTGTACTAGGAAGTTTATTTTTACGAGTACTCTAAGGTTCCCGTAGTCAGTTTCTCGAGTACACGGCATCCAACTCGTGTAACAGGTTTATTAAAAATATTTAACTAACCATCCAAACTATGTTGGAACGGTTCAGCATAATTTTATTAGGCATATTTAAATATTAAAAAAGAGCGAGTGAGAAATAAAATATATACGCCACTGATAGACTTCCAAATTCCTCGGCGAAAGAGTTATATAGGTCGCATGTACCGCTGCTTGAAACAGGTGATGTTGCGTGCGCAACCTGCCTGAAAAGAGGGGATGTGAGGCCCGCGGCCACGAGACCGCTATCATCACCAGAGAACGAGTGGATCGACAGTCTGCGCTCAACAGTTCAAGGAACAGCACGTTTGGCATTTGACTCTCCAATTCTCATGCGTTTCTAGGAATTTTGTTCTCCAGGTTGAAGGGTCGAGATCGTGAATAAGGTAACAAGTTATCAAGAAGGACTGGGGATAACTACGACTTTATTTTTAATGTTTCATTCTGAAAACTTTTTTCTTTAAAACCATACAAGCTTTTATCGATCTGATTCTTATTTTATCGATTCAAGCAGAATTGATTGGAGTTATGTTGTAGATCAACAAGATCGCTCATTCTTTTTCAACCCACTATTAAGTGGGAGCTCAAGAATGCCAGCATGGCCGCTCTAATTTAATTATGCTTAAATTGACATTAATGAAGTTGATCGTAAATTGATTTAATCATTTACTAGCGATGTGCTCAATAACTCAAAGCAATTCCTTTTGGGGTTTTCAACCCGTTTTCATACGGGAGCTCAACCAATAAGAATTGAGGGGTTCTGAACACGGATGACTCACTTTTAATTGATTAATAATTTTGACAGAAAAATTTGTATGACTCTTAGGAATTAGTAGAATTCCCAGCATAGAGCTATGAATTTTTCTAACTCAAAATTGATACGGTTGATAAAAGGTAGAACCAATTTATCAAAACTTTATCTGGCACGAAAAGAAAATAAAACGTGGCCTAAGAATAATTAATTCATAAGAAACTTAAAGCCATCTAAAAAAAGGGGGGGGGGGGGGTAATTAGGAATCCACTTGCTATCACGCGCGAAATCGTGACGCTTATAAAATTGATTTGATCGACAACACAAAAATAGTAGATGCATAAGATAAATAAGTAGAAATAAAACAGCCTAATCAAGCATGACCATTCCAAGGAAACCACGACTATTTGCGCAATTCTGGCTTCGCTACTGTGTACCTGCTAATCATAACATTTTGAAGTAAAGTCGCAATTACGAAAACTTTTCAAGTAAGAGCAACTTTTAACGCTGAATATGAGGACAACTACATTTGTAAACAATTTTTGGTAGAAAATTATTTTAAATTCCAGGGACTAAAAGTAGAGAAAAGTGAAGTCCAATTTAATGATAACTGGGAACCACAAGTCACAAAGAAATTTTCTTTTTGTATAGTTGTTAATAATAGATTAATTCGTTTCAGGTTTATCATCCTCCCAAGATTGGTACCGACGTGTATACTTGCGACCAATTTCTTGAACAGGACACATTAAATTGACGAATAATCCGCTTTCTCGTGAATAAATTTTAGGAGAGGAAATTTCCATACAATTCAATTTAAAAATTAGAATCATTAATAATTAAAAGGGAGTTGTCCTTAGAAATTCAGGCGGTAGAAAATTTTAGTTAAATGCTCAGTAAAGAATAATGTTACAATGTTTATACATTAATGAGTGTACTAATAAGTTTTGTTTGAAGGCATTTTTAATACAAATTAAAATCAGTATATACAATCATTATTAATTATATTACATCGATTCTACTAATACGGTAAATACAATAAAGAATAATAAAAGTCGGCTTCTGGCGGATACGGCGCGGCATCCAACATATTACGAGTTAAAATATTGTCCATACTTTTTAAAAATTTTCACATGAATAAAGTTTAATACATATAGACAAGCAGTATATAGTGCAAAATCTACTAATAAAATAGATACAATAAGTAACGTAATAACATTTAATTTTATTATTTACGCTCTTTTCTGAAAGGGGACAAACAGACATAATTAAGAACGCGTACTACTTTTTGTTCTAATTTTTTTTAAATAGGAATTACATGAAAACAGTAAGAATTTGGTATTGGTGTTATAATCGATTAAAAAATTATTATAAGCGATTGATGCACATAAAAATTTACGTCACAGCAATTAAACACAGAATCATTATTTGTGGGCGGTCGCATGAAAAGGGCCATTATGGCCGGTATAGAGTTACATATAGGATCATATAGCCCGATAAATTCCCGACATTTTAGGCCAAAAATGAACCCTTTAAGTTAAAAAACGAGTCATCGCGACATTTTTGAAGTTGGAACTACGAAAAACCGTTTTTCGAGAAAAATGCATCTAAATTTGGCGAGTGCCATAAGCACACATGTTATATTTTTTCTTCGAACATGAAATATACCTACTTCCGGTTATTATCTGGATATAAGTATAGTTACAATTTATTTACTATAGGTCCCAGTATCATCCCCCACTCAAACCCAAAAATAATAATTTTGACCTCAACTTACAAAAACGCGAATATCTCCTAAACAAGAACCGGCCATAAGGAACTCTTTTCATGCGAACGCCCACATTTTACGATTAACTTGACATTGGTGTTGAATTGCTGTCTCATTTCTTTCATCTTTGACCGCAGGCTGTCTTTCACTGCTACATCGTCGACTTTGTTCCAAAACAAGTTTTTGCGTAAGCTTTTACGAACGCTAAGACGAATGCATAAAATAACCATGTGGGGCATTACGTCCCAAGTGTATCCACCCAAAAAATGAAATTTCTCTAATCTAAGTCAAACTTGAGCAAATTGTTGTGCTATGGGACATTAATTTAGACAACGGTGATTTTTTTTAGGAGGTACAAATGTTATACTTTCACCAAATCAAAAGGAATTGTTTAAGAACAAGATGTTCGTACTAAATATCGCTACTTCTTCTGGTTGATACAGAACAATTTTATTGTCGTCTTCGACATCTTTCGACTTTGACATTCTGGAGAAGGAGCACTTATCATAAAAATTATCTTTAAGGAGGTACGGTCGAGCATACTATCTGCAAAAAGTTAGTCCTAAGTCTATGTCGGAAAATAATACTGTTTGAGTGATATAAGTTTTATTAACCCGTAAATGGATACTATGTAGCTTATTTACGTCCAAGAAAGACAAAAATTAGTTAATTATGCCGGTACAATGTCTTATTAATTAATTTCCTGTCAGACCGAAGAGAAAATTTTTGGCTATGATTGTACACTACACACAGAGAAGTTGTGTATACAGACGAGTACACACTAAATCCTCAAGATCTCAGCGTAGACGCGGCAACGTCGCATTTTTCATGGTGTCTGCTTTGACAGTTTTGCTCTTTTGACTTCAAATGAAAACGTGACATTTGTTGAAAATGACAGTTCGATTAGTAGTTAAAGGTAAAATTATAAAAAACAAAAATTTCTCATAACAGATTTAAAACTGTTGCGCATGCGCTAGACCCGCTGGGCTCTCTGACAGCGTTGTCTGATGGCTACCACGTGCTTGTTTTATTTTTCGAATAATTCAAAATTCTCAAACTTTGCATACCTCTCATTCTCAAACTAAGAGGACAAAAATTCTGAAATTTTTTTAATCTTCATGAAACGCCCTTCTAACATATATTAGTTTTTGAAAAAAACGGTAAGAATAGTTTACGAGTTAGAGTTAGAAATATAACATTTTCCTATGCTTGGGATAGGCTTTACGTGTAGAAGGGTTCAACTTTGATCTTAATTATCTCAGCTCAGGAGAGGACAATATTTTTTTAATTTCGCAAACGTTTAGATAACATTCCAAAGAACCTTTAGTCAAAGTTTAAACAAATCCGTAAGAAAAGTGCGTTCGTGACCGTACCTCCTTAAATATGTCAGCCATTAAAGATCTTGCCAGAAACTCCTGGTTTGATATTTTTTTCTTTGAAGAGAGGAGATTTGCACGATCTGTGCATATTTTTGATCCAGGTACTAACTTCATGAGATTTTAAAACAATTAAACAATTTTGTAATAAACATTTACTCAAAAATGAGTGAGTAGATAATAAATTTTATAAATTATTTACTTTCACAAATAAATAGTGACTCTACTTGACATTTACAGTAGTGTGCACAAATTTTGGGCCACATTTTTTTTCTGAACTATTTCCTGAAAGGCGATCTTGAAAAAAATATATTTATATTTAATGAGGGAGGTAATAGCTTTTGAAAAGAAAAGTTTACCGGTTCTATCGTTTATATTCTATATTTGCGTGTGCAAATATATTGGGCCACTGTGTTTATATATTTCTGAGATCCCCGCCTGGTCCGCTACTTGGTTTTTTCATATTCACCAAGTGTTTCACGCATTAGATCAAGTCATTTCTTAGGCCAATATGCCGAAACACGCAAATTATCAAATTCGGGAAGCCACTATAAACCTTTCTAAACAAGAAAAGACATCTCGCGAAATTGCCGGTTTATTAAAAATTGGTAAAAGTACTGTAAATAGAATAATCGAAAAATGTACTACTACCAAGTGCCTTTTGGACCTTCCACGATCTGGTAGACCACGGAAAACGACCTTACGTTTTAATAAAATCATTAAACGCAAATCTACCACAGATGTCAAGAAAACTGCATCTGAAATTGCTCAAGAACTCCGCGATGAAAACCTCGCCAATGTGAGAAGGAGCACAGTGTGACATCGTCTACATGATGTAGGACTATTCGGACACGTTGGTGTTAAAAAACCTTTGATCAGCAAGAAAACACAGAAGGCCCGATTGGCATTTGCACGAAAATATCAACACTGGACTCCAAAGCAGTGGAGTAAAGTACTTTTTTCTGAAGAATCAAAATTTAATCTGTTTGGAAGTGACTTCACGAGGAGTAGGCCCATTGAACGAGATTAAAGGCATCATGGATAGTGTGCTGTATCGAGATATTTTGCATCGCGAGGTGTAGCTACTCTGGGGAACTGACGGGCTCTAGTCAGTGGGACTTGAACTAAGGAGCGATCTTTCCAGGGGGTAATAGCAAAGCCTCCTGGAATATCGAGGGCGCGAGTTCTCATGCTCCCAAGCTACGATGTGATCGCCGTATCAAGGGCTGAATGGTACCAGGTTTAACAAATCCTTGAACATTCCGACCTGCCGCCTAGCTTCTCCTGGGACAATTAAATGAAACACGAAAACAAAAACAATGAGGGGCCCGTTCCGGGACCCTCTTCTAACCCACCGCTAGTGGTGCAAGGCTCCTCAGGGGGCAGTCCACCACGAGCGGTGCGAACTTCTGGAGCCCTTGCGGCTCTGGATTACCTACCCAATCTAGGGGCCCTGAATTAGCCTTTTAATGGCTGAGACGGGAATCCCCATGATGCAGATTAATCTGCATCACAGCAAAGGTGCCTCGGCGGTTCTGGCCAGGCGCTTGTCAGTGGTGCAGGCAGGAATTGCCTTAATCCAAGAACCCTGGTTATACAGGGAAAGGATTAGTGGCTTGTCAGGATGTAGCTCCATATATAAGGGTCCACGAGAAAAAGCGCCAAGGGCATGCATAGCCGTCAAGGGTATGGATGCGATCTTGGTGCCTAAATTCTGCTTTAGAGATCTCACCGTTATTAAGGCGAGACTCAGGGGCAGTAGCGGAGAAAGGCTAGAGGTGTTTATCGCCTCGGCTTATTTCCCTGGCGATGCTGGGGGACCTCCGCCTCCTAGAGAGGTGGAGGCTCTAATTAGGCACTGCCAGGAGAATAAAATCCCTCTGCTGTTGGGATGTGATGCAAACTCTCACCACACGGTGTCGTGAAGCACAAACATCAACAACAGTGGGAGAGATTTAATTGAATATGTAGCAGGCATAGAGCTGGAGATTCTAAATCGTGTTTCGATTAACCCTAGGAAAACCGGTGGTTTCGAAGATCAGAAACCCCATAAATACACTTTGGGACTCGTATAAAGAGGAACTCAAAGGGAGGCTTGCGGAATTTCCCAAAAGCTATGGTACCATTGATGAGTTAGAGCACGCCGCAGATTTTCTGCGAAGGGCTCTGAATACTTCATATGAGAACAATTGCCCTACAAGTACAATTATGTCTAGGAAGGGAGCAGAATGGTGGAATACCCACCTGGAAAGATTCCGTAAAAAGACAAGAATGTTGTGCAATAGGGCAAATAGAACTAAATTGCCTTCGGACTGGGACATATATAAGACTCGAACCCCATAAGGCTCGATAATGGTGAGTTGGCCGAAGACGAAGAAGCAACGCTGAATCACCTGATGGAAGTTCACTTCCCGGGTTTTCAACGAATCCGAACCGACCTAGAGGAGGAAGGCTGGGGCCAAGAGGCGGTGAGGGCCGACTGGAATTTCGCGTCTAAGGTCGCTGATTACAAGAAGGTGTAATGGGCCGTAGGGTCCTTCTGTCCTTTTAAATCACCAGGGGCGGCTGGCATTTATCCAGCGCTTTTACAAAAAGGCATGGATTTGGTCGTCCTTCCTCTGACGAAATTATTTAGGGCAAGTATAGCCTTCAAACACGTGCCACCGGCATGGAAGGATGGCAGAGTGGCCTTCATACCCAAACCTGGGCGGGAGGGTTACACTGCTGCCAAAGATTTCCGACCAATCAGCCTAACGTCTTTTATCCTGAAGACGTTGGAGAGGCTTGTCGAGAGATACATTAGGGATGAGGTGCTCTTGGCCTCCCTGCTGCATAGAGGGCAGCATGCTTTTCAGGCAGGCTGCTCGGTAGAAACTGCGCTTTATGCTGTTGTGGCCAAATTGGATCAGCAGTTGAAACCAGATGAGGTGAGGGCCTAGTAAGGGGAATAGCTCCGCGGGGATGGCCACAGGATGATGTCCTGTCGCCCCTCCTGTGGTGCATTGTTGTGGACGGCCTCCTTCGAAGGCTAAATAAAGAGGGGTATTATACTCAGGGATATGCGGATGGCTTTGTAATCCTAGTCAGGGGGGCTCATCTGGAGACGTTCATGGGTCTTATGAGGTCGGGGCTGCGCATTCTAGAGCTCTGGTGCGATAGCTCAGGGCTCTCGGTAAATCCTTAAAAGACCAACCTGGCCATTTTCACGAAAAACTATACAATTCTAAAAGTTGACGCTCCTGTATTTTGCGGTGGGAAACTGACGTTTTCAGATTCGGTTATACTTTTTGCCAATTTTTGGTTAAATTTGTATTATCATAAGAAAATACATTGTGAATTTTATGCGGGATAAATATCTTTTGTGGCCAGGAGAATTTGATTTTTTCATAAAATGGAATTTTCGCATTTTTGTTGCTAACAAGAACAGATACGAAAAAACGATAAGAAAATAATTTGAACAGTTAAGAAAGTTAAACAAAAATTTCCTTTATTCATTCATGATATATTGTCCCATTTCCAAAATTCATTTTTTTTTAACTTGATTTTTCGATTTTACGAGGTAAAAATTGGATATTAGATAAGGTTATTTTAATATTAGATTGATGATATTATTTAAGGTATATTTTAAATGAACTTGGGATAGTTTTTCTCTTGAAAAATGTTACATCTGTCCATGAGAGAAGAATTATCTGAAATTTTCTGAAGAAAATCTAAACATTTTATATCTGTCCAACGGAGAAGAATCTCAGCATCTGGATGGCCCCAGACAGAACGAAGATGCAGCTTCAACAGATTCAGCAGCTGAAAGAGACACTGAAGATGCGACAGGAGGCAGGAGAAGTGGACCTGAGGCTCGTATTCAGGGACAATGTCCCAGTGTTGCTGAGTTTCCGGTCGCAAAAGGCCTGAGTGTTCCTTCCTGCGATTTCTCTTACGGCTCTTCTAGCATAGTCTCTTCTAGTAAGCAAGCTCTCATATGTAATAGTGTCGGTGATGCTCTTACTCCACCACTAACGTTTTCTACTGATACTAATACTCTCGCATCTCTCTGCAGCCTGCTAGAAGTCTACTACCAGAACGTGCGGGGCATGCGCACAAAGTTACCCGAACTAAAAAAGTTAATACCGGCTTGTACAGCAGATATAATTATTCTTTCCGAAACCTGGTTGCACAGTGGCATTGTTAACTCTGAATTAGGTCTGAATTATTTCACTTTGTATAGACTCGATAGAAATTCTCTAACTAGCAGCCATGAGCGAGGTGATGGTGTTCTTATTGCTGTTAAAAGTAAATTTCATAGTGAATCCATTCCTTGTAACACCAACTCAGTTGAAGCTGTATTTGTCCGTATAAGCGTGCGCAACTTTTCTCACATTTTTTGCGCCGTGTACTTTCCTCCTCGCTCTGATATTACTAAATATACTTTTATAATATGCTTGAAGAGGTTTCGAATGTATTCCCGAGATACCCGATTCACATCTTAGGCGACTTTAACATACCTTTCATTCGCTGGAATAACAATGCCACACTCAGTAATCAGGATACCCCCTTTTCGATTAACACTGATTCCTCTTCTTGTCAAAATGCAATCGCTCAAAACATGCTAGATACAATAGATTTCTTAAATCTTTATCAGAAAAACTTTATAGTAAATTAATTCGGCTCAACGCTTGACCTTATTCTATCCAATTATAATAATTGCTCGTCCTTTCTGGCGCCGGATCCCTTGCTACCGTGTGATCCCTATCATCCGCCGATAATTTATGATTTATCTGCTCCTAGTATACCCAGTGAATTGGCAAATAACATTATACCTTATAAGTACAAAAAAGCCAACTTCACACTTATCAACTCGTATTTAGAGAGGGTTGACTGGAAAAATAGTCTCTCTAATTTGAAAACCCTTTCTAACAATAATTGTCTCAACTTTAATAAGAAGGAAATTATCGATGATATGGTTGACTTTTTATACATGCACTTGCACACTGCGATTGACGAATATGGCCCTAAGTATTGTTATCATACCTCAACCTACCCTCCCTGGTTTTCATATGAGCTTAAAGATCTCGTGATTGCCAAGAAGATTGCGCCCTTAGTATACAAGAGAACGAGAGATCAGACTGACTATGAGAATTTCTCAGTCTTGAGGGCGAGATATAATTTTTTATTAGAGCGCTGCTATAATGAGTACCTACTCAGGACTGAGAGAATTATCATAGCCAACCCGAAATCTTTTTGGAACTATATTAACGAAACTAGAAATAACTCTTCGATGTCAGCTGAAATGTTTCTCGATAATTTAAGAGCAGACTCTTCTCCGCAGATTGCCGAATTATTTGCTATAAATTTTAGCTCAGCCTACAATCCTACTAACTTCTTATGACGATGAAGTCGATCTAAATATTGTTTATATTGCCAGAGACGAAATCAGGGCTAAAGTACGTAATCTCAAACAGAATAAGGGAGTGGGTATTGATTGCATCCCTCCCTCTCTTCTGAAGTCTTGCTGTTCGTCACTTACTGAACCTCTTTTCTTAATTTTCAACTCTTGCCTGGAACTCGGTTACTTCCCGTATGCCTGGAAAAAGGGAATAATTGTTCCTATCCACAAAGACGGTGACAAATCTGACCCATATCTAAATTGTTTGAAAGTATAATGTATGATAAAGTTTACTTTGCATTTTCTAATTTGTTCTTCGACGAGCAGCATGCATTCAGAAAGGGCCGCTCGGTCAGTACAAATTTATGCATCTACACTCAATACCTACTGAGTGCACTGGAGGGTGACGGGCAGGTGGATTCTGTTTACACAGATTTCTCCAAGGCTTTTGACAAAGTAGATCACAGTATCCTAATTTCCAAACTAAAAGCCTATGGTGTCTCTAGTAATACAGTTAATTGGATAGAATCTTATCTGCATAACAGAACACAAGTTGTTAGGATAAATGGTCATCTATCCAGCGAAATCTTGGCAACGTCGGGTGTCCCCCAGGGTTCGCACATGGGTCCCCTACTCTTTTTAATCCTCATAAATGATCTAAAGCAATATATTCAGTATAGTAACTTCCTTTGTTGCGCGGATGACCTTAAATTGTATCTCAAAATTTTTTCCTTTGTTCGCGCCGCTAAACTTTAAGAAGATCTTGAAAGAATTCATTTGTGGTCTTTGGAAAACAACATGCCCTTAAATATAAAAAAATGCCAAATTATCTCATTCACAAGACAGAGGAAGCTAATTAGATTCTTTTACAACATCGAAGGGCAACTGTTGAATAAGTTCTCTTTGTGAGAGATCTGGGTCTCATCCTTGACTTTGCCCTGACTTTCCTTGATCATTTATCTATGATTGTGAATAAAGCACTTAAAGCTTTGGGTTTCATTATTAGAACTTCTAAGTCTTTTGATAATCTTCTAGTTTTAAAAACACTCTATTTTTCGCTAGTCAGACCTCATCTTGAGACGGCCTCTATCATCTGGTCACCCTTCTATGCGGCCCACATAATGATAATTGAACGAGTACAGAACAGATTTCTCCGATTTGTAGCTTGGCAGCTTGGTATACAAAGAAATAGATTTGACCATGATTATACTGAACTTCGAACAACCTTAAATATACCTTCAATGCAATCCCGACTCTTAACAGCAGACTTGCGTTTTCTCTATAATGGCATTAATGGTCATATCGATTCTCCACAAATTCTAGCCCTGATCTCGTTCTCTGCTCCTACTCTCTCTCTCAGAGGCGCGACCTCTATCTTAAGAGTCTTTTCATCGAACAAATTATGGCGGAAATTGTACTCTTACACGCATTTGTAAGGAAGCGAATCACTTTTTGGACTTAGATTTCTTCGACTCATGTTCATCTAGATTTAAGAACAGACTCACTGCGTTACTCAAAGACTAAAACAGTATATAATCTCCATACGTTGACCGACTCGTGCGCTCTTTTGTTTACTACTATCACGTTTATATTTAGTTTACTTTATATTAAGTTCCTTTTTCATATGTAATAAAGGGCGTTGCCTGTTGAATGTATAAATAAATAAATAAATAAATAAATGATCAAAAAAGGTGAAAAATCGCAATTTCCAAATGAGGCATTTTAATTCTAAAAGTTTTATTTTTAATAGAGAAACTTAAAACTGTAAATGATTCTTTAGTAATAAAGGCAACAGTATTCTGATCTCAACTATTTAAACAAATGTTTCAAAATTGAAAAAGGTTAAAAGAAAATTAAATAACTTTTTTTCAGTAATTTAAAATAAAAAATTGTCTTATGATTTCTCGGAAAATTTTTTATGGTTTTTCGTTTTACAACATTCATTTTAAGAGAATATTTACAAAAATTTTAAAACATTACAAAATATTTCCAAAATTGTCTAAAATAAATCCAGAAGATTTAAAAACAATTTGAGGAATAATTCGAGGCAATTTAAAAGTTATTTAGAAATTTTTGGAATTTTGAAGAGATTAAATATATTTTAAAATTTGTATGACTTCCGAAAACTCATAAAATATTCTTAAATTTTTTCCAAGCATCAAAAAGTCTCAAATATATTTTAAACTATCAAAATTTATCTTCAAATTTCGTAAAATAGTCTAAGGCCGTGTGACGAGTGGGTCACGTGACCGGCTCCCCACCTTACCGACACTTCTTTTATTTGTAAACTTATTTTCACACGAATAGCCACAT
>CAKNWT010302951.1:0-19961 GCA_932066315.1 Andricus coriarius | reverse complement strand
TTAGGTGGGAGAGAGTCTTGAAAATTACCCTCATGAAATTTCGTATTTCGATAAAAATTAAAAAAGTTATATGCTTTACAAAATTTTGAAAACTTCCAAAAAATACAAGAAAAAAAAATATTTTTCTGTTAGATTGAAAAATTTCAATCAAAATTTTTACTAGATATGAAAAACATTTCGAAACTATCCTCATCAAATTTTTTTATTCGATTGAAATTCAAAAAGTAAGAGCATTTTCAAATTTGGAAACAAAATGTTCCGTTTCATTTTGTTTACATGGTTTTATTTTTTGAAAGCAATCGTCTGTATAACCTAACTGTTGAGCGCAAAGCGCGAGTATGGCAATGAGAATGTAATCATCAAGACCGGAGGTGCTTTGAGAACCCTCTTCAAAGTCAAATTCAAAAAAACATGTCGAATTTCACTTCATGTTTGTAGTTTATGAGGGATTTGAATCACAGTTTTTGATTTGCGCACTCAAACTCGGCGCATTTTCAGGGCAGCTGAGAATAAAAATTAGTGCAAAGTAAGGAGAAAATATTAAAGTCATCATGGAAAATAAAAATTGTACATTATTTTGCAATATTTGAATAAGCAGTACCAGATCGAGGTACATAAATAAATATAATATACATTAGATATAATAGTGTTGAACATAATGTAGAAAAGTTCACATTTTTTACAAAATCGAGTACGAAGAACGAAATACGTGATTAGAATGTATTCGTTAAAGCCGCAGGAGCCTTAACAAAAGAGAACTCACAATCATCAAATTACAGTTGTTGACGCTTTGACCTTTAATTTTAAAAGGTCTGTGCACAAATGTGTGGAAAATACAAAGATCGAGCGCGTAGCGCGAGGAAAATAAACCATCGAGCGCGAAGCACGAGATGAATGCGAGCCGCGCGCGTAGCGCGCAATGAGAATGTGCCTGCGCTGCGGGCATATTTTTTTGTTAAAGATTCATAATTGTAGTGGAAATTTCGTCTTTTTTGGTAAAAAATCTTTCTTTTTGGTTACTTTTTTGCCACACAGTTACTTTTCGGTTCCTTTGTTGAGAGATGTATGGTTACTATTTTACTATGTTATGAAGCTGGAGCACTTCCGAGTCCTGTACATGTCCAGGTTTAACAATAAAATCCGTCTTGTCACTCTTAATTGCTTGTTACCAACGTTCAACCTCATTTTTTGGGACGGAGAAAAACACTTTTTTTACTCCGTTTGAGCGGATTGAATCGTGCCCTGATCGACAGTTCGGAGCTATACATAAATGCACCCTATTTTTATAACACATTCATCCGTAAATGTACGGCAAATAGACGATGAAGTTATGACATGTGACGAGTTTTTACATGTAAAATAATAATAGGCAACGGGCAGACCGTGCACCGCAGAGGTGGCGCCAATGTTTCACGACTCGCCGCTCCTCACAAAACTGACACGCGCCTCTAATGCAAAAGCGAAACTCGTGTCCCCCCAAATTATGCTGTAGGAGAGACATTTTATTTTTAATTTAAATTTTAAACCACACAATTTTGTGCGTTTCAGTTCGGAATTTTTTTATCTTGGACACTTCATTGAGAAATGCTTGGTTTAAACATCTTTCATATACAGAATGTTTTTTTTAACTTGAGACATCGAAATATCTTAAAATCAAACGCATCCTATGAAAAAATATCCTTAATGAAAACTTTTTATTTCAGAGGTAAACAGCTACTATCAAAATTTACTCCCCCCCCCCCCTCCCCAGGATACATTGGGGGGGGGGTCGCGAATCGAAGAAAAAATAATTTTGAATAAAACTTACGTATTTAATGAAGGAGAATTTAAATCTGTGAAAAAAATTGGGGTTCTTATTTGAAATTACAAAGTAACCCCCCCTGCCTCCTGGGGGGGTAGTGTGGGGTCAATTTGCTTAAATTCGCTTTTCCCCCTCGAAAATAAAAAGTTTTTATATCGGATATTTTTTCATCGGATGCGTATTTCTTGAGATATTTTGATGTCTCAAGTTTAAAAAAACACTCTGTATATAGTCGATTATTGTTCAATTTTTTATTGTTGATGAATTTCCGAAACCTTCAATGAAATATTTTTTTGACTTTGAATAATTTATTCATACAAATATTCATTTGAAACTATTGTCAATAAAAATTATTAAATTTGAAAATCTTATTTTTTTTAATTTTCTCAATATTTTAAATTGTATTTTCTCTTTTAAAAATTTCCAAAATAATTGATTTGACACCATTTTTAATTTTAAGCCTTCAAAAACCTTCTGAAGATTTAAGCTTAATTACCCTCAGAATTGATGAGCGATTTTAAATTCGAACTTATTCAATAAAGCTGAGTAACATTTAAAGACTTCAAGACATAAAGATCTTTAAACACATTTCTAAAGATATCAAAATGTACCTACAAATTGCATTTAGGCATCGTCGTTTGAATTTAAGAAGCTGTCGAATTGAATTGCTTGCTCTAATTCTTTTAATTTAATTTAATTATCTATGTCTTTCGAATATAATTTCGACAATGCAATGAATGCCTTGAAAACTTTCCACAGTCTTTACAGCTGGGAATTGTAAACTAGTATCTGGTAAAATCGCATCTGGAATTTCCATATTGTCGTCCATTTTCTGATAGAATTCGATATAATTTTCACTTTGAAGACATTTATTTCTAAATTGCTAAGTATTGTTACTGGTAAATTTGATGCTGCAAATAGCTTTGCAATATTCATCATTAGAATTATTTCTTGGTTGCATGTTATTATCGATTCTTAATTCGACGGATTTAATGCTTTCTAGCGCGCTCTTGTTCGTGTCCTCTGCACCATACATTTCGCAATATTCCTTTGGGTTAGGCGAGTACCGTGAAGGTTGTTTTATCTCTCTGTTACCGCGTCCAGTGTTTTCTACCTCTTCTTGCTCTATAGATGACTGGTCCGCTGCATCGCGAGCTTCTTCGTAAATATCTAAAAAGAAATGCTATATTCAATTTGGTGAATATCTCAAATCGGAATTTATATATGTGAAATATGAAAAATTTCATTTCCAGCAGAAATTTTAGTTAGAAAAGAAGCTGAAGGTAAACTATTCAGAACAGATCGTTGATCGTGGAAAAATGTAATGAAACTTTAAATTATAAGTCTTATTCCACCATTAGTAAAGTTCTCTCAATATAGCACAGATTTGTACATACGTTGCCTAACTTGCATAACATAAGTTTGTCTTGAAAAGGGTTTTAAAAGCTTCATTGTAGTATTTATTGATTGTTTATTTACTGGACGAAAATTACATATATGCAAATAAATTACGTGCCATACGTTTGCACTATCTCCACTCTGTACTTCTCCCATTTACCTGGTTTCGGTGGTACACGTTTTCGAATATGACCTCGTTCGTCCTTGACATTTGACCAATAACAGTGACGTTGCTCATTTTGATGTAGTAGCCAATTCGTAGGTATCTCTTGGAATGAGTTATTTTTATCCACAAATTTGACGACGAGGTACTTTTTCAAGTGCACCTGCAAAATTCAGGATGGCCGTTTTATTCAAACAAAAAAATGTCCAGTTTTTTCCAGGTTCGTAAACTTTTTTACAGTCAATCGAATTAACAAATTTGAACTCTAAAGCTGAACATTTTTCCATTTTAAGTAATAAAAAAATTGAGCTGCAAATTAAAGTACTCAAAGTGGAACTTTTGAATTTTTAACTCTTAAAATTGAAGTTTGACTAAAGTTTTTCAATTCCAAAATCTCAACAATTTTAAATAAAATGCGGTTGAGCTTCCAAATAAAATTGTTTTAACTTTTATAAATTATAGACTTGAAGTCTATAATTTTAAATAAAATGCGGTTAAAGTTCCAAATAAAATTGTTTTAACTTCTACAAATTATAGACTTCAAAGATTCAGATTTAATTCCAAAAATATAACTCCACGTTATTTTTTTCAAGGCTTTGAAATCTTTTTGAATATTCTCTTAAAATTAATTTTTCAAAATAAAAATAATTTCCAATTTTCCTAGGAATCTTAAGAAATGTTTTTTATTCTTCTGAAGCCTTTAACAATTCTTAAAAAGCTTTCAAGATTTTTCTTCGAAAACTACAAAGATCTATATATTGTTTGAAGATTGTTAGAATCTTTTTAAGTTCAAAATTATTTTTATATCCATTCAAACCTTCTAAATATTTCTTAAAATTATACAAATTTTTTCAAAAATTTTGTAATCATGCAAAATAAAAAAATTTTGCTTCGTAATCTTCTCCATTACTTTCCGAAATTTTAGGAAATCATTTTGAATGTTTTAGAATCTTTTTAGATGTTTTCTTTACATTCATTTTTCAAAATAAGAGATCAACTTAAATTTTCCCTGGCATCTTGAAAAAAGGTTATCATTTTGAAACCTTACAAAATCGTTCAGAAACTTAAAAATTGTATTTCATAAATTTCAAAACCTTCAAAAATCTAAAAAAATATAAGTTTAAAAAAAACAAGATAATTTTCAAATAAAATGATGAATCGTCAGCCGAAATAATAACGTTTTAGCAAAGTTATTCAACTTTTCACCAAGTAGTTAAATTTTCCACAAAAAAAAAAAGGATTTTGAATGAAAAATGTAATAGTTGATATTTGAAGCTAAAAAGATATTAGTTTTTAATCAAAAACAGTTTAATTCATTTTCAATCCTTAACCAAGAAGATGAATTTTCTACCAAGAAGATTAATTATTTTATTTTCATTAAAAAAGATAAATTAAGTTATATTTTAAATTATTTGAAATCATTTCTAGTTTTTAATTATTTTGAATGATTACAAAACTTCTAAATATTTCTTCAACTTATTCGAATTTTTTTAAGAATAATAGATGGTCAATTGTTATTTATACGTCAAAATGCAACAATTTTACTTTTACTCAAAAATTTTAAACAGAACACTTAAAATTGTAACCTTCAAAATTTAAATTTAGCTCTTTTAAGTTGTACCGATTTAAGTCTTTCTATTTCCAAAAAATGTAATTCCACATTGCTTACTTTTGAATATTTGATTTATGATTACTGATTTTGAATGAACACTTAGATATTTCTAAATCTTAAGTAATTGTTATTTTGCTTAATTAAAAAACTTCAAATTGATTGATTTAAAAAATAAATGTTTTAGACTGAAATAATATTCGAAATTCAATAAAAGCCTTTAGTTACTAATATATTATTTTAAAGTTATTTTTAAATTGAAAATAGCACACTTTCCACTTGGTTCAAGGGGGGATCCTGCTTTGAGAGGCCTAAAAAAGCGCTTTTGTGGGAATTTTTTTAGGACAGAAAAAAAAGCAAGTCTAGCGAACTTTTTAGAATATTCTAATGCATATTCGAACATGATAAAAAAAAATTTTCAGGGAAAAATATTCAAATGCAGCTGATTTTTATGCACATTTGTGCAGCACCTTGCAATTACAGTCTGCAATCGGCGGGAAAGATGGAAATCGTAATTTTGGTCGGAAATGAAAAAAACAAAAAAAAGTTTCATTTTCGTATATTTTTCTTCTATGTGAACTAAGAAAACCCTGAAAAAATTGAGAAATAAAAATTTTTTCTCAAGTTTGAAAAAAATTTGCTGTTTGCCACGTAAAAATAATCATTTCAACTTGCTAAAAAAGTGGTTTAGAATTTTGTTTTCATTAATCTCTTTAGTTCAAATAGAAGAGAATAAAAAACTGAAGCTAATAAGCCTTAGTTCGTTTTGATTGGTCGTCTAGTTTTCTTGCAATCACGCCCGCCAGTTTAGAAAAATCGTAAAAACGAAAACTCGAGAAAACGCGCTTCAAAGGCTTTAAAGTTCACGGTCAAAAAAACTGTTAATTTTCGATTACTTACAGTAATAATAGCTAATCAGCTGTTCCTGCTACACTTTTACGAATTCAAAATATTGTTCCGAAGGACCATTGAACATTTTCAGGTACACAGTTCGCAGTTATTAGACCGAGGTGTGGAGCGCGCGCTCCATCTGCCCGAGCGCTCATTTACCTTCTCGACAACCCACCCACCACATTTAGTACTGTATCTTTGAAAATAATGCAAATCAGCCTCTATTACTTTAGATACATATTCTTAGATGTATTAGGAATAGATTCAAGCAATAAAAAAAAAATCGATTTTTTGAGCCTTCTAAAGCAGGATCCCCCCTTAATTACTAAGGCTTTCCCATTGAAAGAGTTTAATTTTGAACGTTTATATTGGGAAATTCTTCAATTTTTAACTGATTCAGAATTGTCTTGGAAAATAAATTATAGTTCATTCTTGATTCCTTGAAGTACACAAAAATTTAAAAAATCATTTATTAATTTATATTCACAGTTGATCAACGAGACATTTTTTTAATGCAAAATTCTGGAATTTAAACACTTCTAATTTAAAAATTTTTAAGAGCAACAGTAGAAATATTTGCTAATTTAAAAAGTACGAGTTTTAATTTTCTTCAATATATTTTACGTCAGATTATTTTGGCGCTAAAAAAATTCCTGATGTATACACAAATTTCCTTATTTTCTTAAGGTTTTCCTAGGTACAGAAAAATTTCCAGATAGCTAAAATTTTTCCATTTTTTTCAGGTAATTAGACACCCTGAGATCGAGCATAAAGGAGTAATTATATTTATATATTTAGTTAGTAGTTATATTCATTTGTTGAGTTCTGCGCAATAATCATTTTCTATCAATTTCAATTGTAATTTGCTTTGCAAAGACCAGTCGTTCTATCACAAATAAGAAATTAATTCAAGGAAACAAAATAATTTTGTTATTTAATTAACTGTCAAGAAAGAAGTTATATGCAAAATAATCATGAAAAATCCTAACTGGCTGTTATATAGTTAAACAATGTTCCTTACTTCTTGATATGTGCCATTGGAAGCACAACAAAATCTAAATCGTAATGAAGTTTCATGCATGCGGATATTGAAATGTTGAACTTAAAACATTAGAAAACAATTTTTTTATAAATATCGCGAACAGTAACAATACAACCGTCATCTAAAAGGCAACAGTTGTTTGGTTCCTTCTTAGTTAGCATAAAACTTTCAAACTCAACTTTTTCAATTGTAACACCGTCTCTACCTGCTTAAAAAATAGGGAAATCTTCAACTTTTCGCTGTTTCACTGGTCATTTATTCTATTCGTGTGCTCCATTCACGGCCTGCTCTAACTCTTTTCCAGAACATTTGATTGAATTCTTTATTTTTTAATGTGATTTTTAAATGGAAAACTACTGATCTTATCTAAATTTCCAAATTTTAATACCTCATCTGGCAAGGGCAAGAAGTTGTGAACATTTTATGATAGATTTTTTCTACCATACAGATCTACAAACTTCTTGACAAACCAATCTAGTAAAACACGTGCGTATTCAACCCACCCTTTATCCTGACTCAGCATAGGGTTAAGTAAAATTCACATAGCAATACTAAGAGTGATAAAATGATTGTAAAGATCTCCTGGTAGAACATCGCTTAAAACAAGTAGTCCGGTGTACAATAAAAATTCGCGAAATTCGGTTGCCTTCCTATCCCGAAAATCGCTTGCCTCTCGCGGTTTTCGATTAAACTCTTCTGGTATAGATGAGGATAACATAGTTACGTTTACGTCTAATGATGCTAATACTGCAGAAGCAAACTTAAAAGTCGATTTTTTACCACTAATCCAAAGTTTCAATAAATGCTTCATTACCCCCAAGCACGCGACATGCAAGTAATCACTCACAATCTGTGTCACCATTCCTATATTCAGGTCCTCTAAAAGGCAGGTTCCACTTTTGTGATGATTCAGATGCTCTCTAGATACGAAAGCCTCGTCAGTTCTTAACGTGCCAACGTGTTCCGAAAAACTGACGCAATCCTCGTACGTACCTTTACCAAAATCACACTTACAACAACTATAATACCCTGAAGGGTGTATCGTATTTGTTACAGAAGCTTTCGCGGGAGCATCACAAACAATGCCATTTATAGTAACTGTGATCTTTTTGTTATCAATTGTAAAGTCAGTTACTGATAGATTGGACATATCTATAACAAAAGGTTCTACAAACTTATTAAAGTCCTTGTGCTTTTTTTTTACCGTGGCAAATTCCAACGGCAAATGGCTCAGTATGAAAGTCTGCGACTATCGACGCTAAAATAGCCCAAAATTCACTTTTGGAACTCCTCGACAGAGAAAAACCGTCCGTGTTAACATTGAGTTTATCTCAGATGGATTATGCGAAAAATACTTCTTAACTGAATGTTCTAAGCGGTTCGCGGCGTACTTTTCAGCGTTCGACTATCTTTCGGTAAATCATTGCCGTGCTTTTTTAAAATAACTGAAAGTTTGTTAGTATCTAATCCGTTTAATTTCCTTTCCAGGACATATTCATGCAAATCTTCTCTGATACTTTTGTTATTGGTTTTTCCATCACTGTTAGTGGTATGAGCACTATCGATTGGATCATCTGCTTGCAAATTATTTGCAGTTTTTGAGTCCAAAGGATGAGAATCATACTGATTAGCATCTAAACTCGACAAAGCAAGTTGTTCGTTCATACCCGTGTCATGTAGGTATCCGATAAACTTGGCTTTTTAGCTTTATTTCCTAACACTTTTCGAACAAGAGAAACTTGCGTGCTCCGAATTGTAAACTAGTGATCTAATCCACTTTGTTCGTTATTAAATAAATGATTCCTATTTTCAGAAGAATCGATTTGAAATTTTTTGTGTTGATTCATTTGTGATGGAACAAGCTGATTTTGCCCTTTCTTTGACAGTGAATGGAATGGTTTAGACATTTACATTTTTTATTGTTAAGAATGTTACAATAAAAATAAAAATATAAAATAATACCCTCCATATATGACCAGTTTATTGAAAATTGGACTCCGATTTTCTTCTTGGTGGAAATTTATTTTAATCTGAAACGTATATATTGCATATATTGTATAAAATCCTTTGAAATTTAGTTTTTTCTCAATAAAATAGTTGTGTGGTCTGCGGAAAAACCAAAAAGGATTTAATTTAACATTTTAAATAGCGTGACACTCTTGAATTATATTTTTCTTCATATTTTGTGGCACGACAAAATTATATTGTAGAAAAAAATGCTTTTCAATAAAATAAATTCCATATTTTCTCAAAAACATAAAAAACAATGCGAAATAGGAGTATGAAGAGACATTTTTCTATAACTTTGGCAGAGAAACAATTTTATTCCTTCGCCTTTTTTTCTTATGCGACTTTTTTGAAATATTTCGAAAATTCTCAAAATCTCTTTATATCCAAGTACAATTTCTATATCAAAGTATATTTTGGTCGAATTAAAAAATGTTAGGTGTTTGATGGAAATTTGAACAATTTTTTCTTGAATACAAATTTTTTGTTAAATAATTTAAAAATTGTCTTATTTCTGAAAACTGAACAATTTTTTCAATTTGGAGCACTTCCAGAATAAATGATTGTATTCCGAGTTTAATAGTTTCAAATCGAGCTTGGATTTAAATAGGAATAAGTTGTGAACGGTTCGAATTTCAGACTGATTAATTTTTTATTTTGTACGCTTTTCTGTATTTATTTTAATTTTTTAAGTTTTAATTTTACAATTGAAATTCATAGATGTGAATACATTTTAAACGATTTAAATTAAAGGAATTCAACTTTAGAGGATTTCTGTATCCAAAATGTATCAATTTCACAATTATTATAATTTAAATATTGCTCAAGTTTCGATGAAGTTTAAAATCTTTACGATTTAAAATTCTATAATTTTAACCAATCATATAAATTTCAAGTACCAGACAAATGTATTTTATTGTTTTACATTTACTTTGACAAGATTGTAAATTTTATGGCCTTTCATTTTCTAATTAATTGAATTTAAAACAATTTACTTTTTAACGCTTCCATATTTTGTGGTTATTAATCATAAAATTAAAGATGCTGGATTTCATATGCATTTAATTTTGATTTTTAACTCTTCAATTTTAAAACTGTTTCAATTTCCTTCCTTTATAATTAAAACCCTTTACAATTTGCACTTCAGTTTTTAATATTTTAAATTAAAGGTTTTTCAGGATTGAATTTGAATGGGCATTTAAAGTACTTAAGTTTCAACATCAAATAGTCCTATTTATTTGTATTTTTTGTGATAAATTCAAGTATAATAAAGAAATATATACAAGTTTTGAATCGGACTTGAATGATGGTCGCGGTAGTGTATGTATGTATTTATTCTCTCCCTTTTACGGGTTTGAGGGCCTCTGCTCTCTTTACAGTACGTTACAAAACCACTTATACTACCTTAATGAAACTTACTACCTAAGTAATAATAGTCTACTTATATTAACTTATATGCTATCGCTTTGTCTGAACCATATTACCATTTCCGTTACTATGGTTTTAAAATTTTATTCACTTGACTGTCCTTGTGTAGGAGAGCGCGATGGGCCTTTTCCTACTACATGCCCCTTACTTTCTCTCATTTCTTCCAGTCTCATCATCCAGCTTGCCCCTTGTCCACTTCCATCCAAGATCCACCTTATCCTGTCATCCACACTCTCACCACCTGTTTCCTCCCACGTGCATCTCTCTAAAATATGCCCCCATGGTTCTATCTCGTAATAACAGACTCTACATCTTCTTTCCTCTTCATCCATCCAGTACCTACACTCTCTCATTCCTTCTCCCATCCTAAATTGTATAAGGTGGTTCCATTGTCTCTCCTTTTTAACCTTACTTAAATTTTCTGGTTTTCCTTCAACCTGCGCTACCTTATACCACCTGTTATACTTAGATTCCACGTTTTTTTCCACCTTTCCTCCCCCTCCTTAATTATTAGTTCATTCTCTAACTCTTGCCATACTCTGACATCTGCTCTTATATCGCATTCTCTCCTCCTCTGCTGTCTCTCTTCCTCCCACCTCGATCCTTCTGTATTACCCCCAGTCTCTTTGTTTACTACTTCCCGTAGACAAGCTTGTGCTATCCTACTTCCCTCCCCCCTCTTTAGTTTATCCTCAAAGTTCCATGCTCTCTTCATTTGTCTAATAACCATTTTACCTCTACTTAATTCCTCCCTCAACATATATCCTGGACAGTTTCAGCTCACTCCTAGTACCCATCTCAAGAATCTCTCCTGCATACTTTCCACCCTCTTGTGCTCCTTCCATCCCCAGACCTCCACTCCGTAGCTTAGGACTGACCACAGCAACGCATCAAACATCCACAGTCTCATCTTCCAGTCATCTTGAAACCTTCTCTTCTCTATACTCCACACCTGCCCCATAATTTCGGTCGCACATTCTATCCTTCTCCTCACCTGTAGTTCAACCCATCCTGTCGACTTAAACCAGAAGCCTAGGTAACTAAATTCCTCGACCTGTTCTACTTTCTCCCCGTACATCTTCCATTCATAGTCTACCTTTGTCCTTCTCATCATAAAAATCATCACCTTCGACTTATTTACATTTACCGTTAGGTCTTTAATTCCAACATACTCCTCAAACACTCTCATTATGAGACTCATCCCTCTCTCGTCATCCGCTATTAAGACTATATCGTCTGCATATACTAAGGAGTATACCTGGCTATTTCCCAAAACCATTCCCCCTTTTCCTTTCTTCTTCAATTTCTCATCTAGATCTGCCAACAAGAGACTGAATAGTAGTGGGCTCAGTGGGCATCCTTGCCTGAGCCCCCTTCCACTCCAAAAAATCTCCCCTTTTTTTCCAATCCCCACCCTTATCTTAGTCTCCTCGAATATCTCCTTTATCGTCTGGACCAACCCTTCATCCACCCCCTCTCTTTCATAACCTGTCATAACACCTTCCTGCTTACCGAGTCAAAAGCCGCTTTAAAGTCTACAAATAAGGCCACTAACTTCCCTTTCTTCTTCCCTAAGTTCCTATTCACTAAATAATTCAATACGTAGATGTTGTCTACTGTTCCCATCCCTTTCCTGAAACACGTCTGATTGTGTGGAATAATCCCTTTCTCTTCCACCTCCCTTTCTAATCTCTTTCTGAGAATATCCGTATATATTTTGTATCCCACCGACATAAGTGTGATTCCCCTATACTCCTCCACCTTCTTTCCCTCTCCTTGTTTAACTATCGGCACCACCAACCCTGTCCTCCATTCCTTAGGCCATCCCTCTCCTCTCCAAACCTTATTGCATACCTCCCACATTTCTTTTCTCACCCCTTCTCCTACAAACCTCAACGCATCGTTCTCAATATCGTCCTCACCTGTTGCCTTGTTTCTTTTAAGCCTCCCTATCGCTCTATTCACTTCTTTCCTACTTATCCCGTTACTGCTATCATCTTCCCCTTCTATTACCTTCCTCTTTTCACCTAACACATTATTTTCCACTCCACCCAACAGTCGCTTAAAGTAAGGGGTCCACTCATCCATCTCGATTTCGTCATTGATGCCTTTCCTTCCTCCTCGTTCCCTATTGATCACCTTCCATTCCCTCCTTTCGCTGATTGATTTTTCCACCTCTTCCAATACCTAATTTTCTCTAACTGCCTTTTATCATTTAAAAATCTTACATGTTCTCTTTTTCTCCTATTGTATTCCTGTTTCCAAATCTCCCCTTTTCTTCACATTTTTACATTTTCCTTCATTCCATCTTTACTCTCCTTACATTCTGCGTCCCACCATCCCCTCTTCAACCCCTCCTCATCTTCTCTTCATCTTACCTCTTCTTTTATCCTCTCTGTTATTTCTTTTAGCTTTTTTAGGCGCGCGTCCACGTCTTCCCCTTCCAATCCTCTAATCTCTTCGTTCTCCATTTTTTCTTTAAATTCTCTCAATTTATCTCTCCCCATCTACCCATTTTTACTTTCCTTTCGCCAGTTCTTTCCCTTTTTTCACCATGTCGCTTCCATCCTGAGCATTTCAATATTCTTCTGCTTCTTTTACTCTTTCTTCTGCTAGAATGTAATCTATCACTGTCTCCGCTTTACCTATGAAAGTTTGTCCCCCTTCTTCATCTCCCCTTATATTCCCATTGCAGATAAACCACCCCTCCTCTCCTTTTCTTCGAAAAGTTTCGCTTTCTTCATCCCATATCTCTCCCCCTAACTCTCCTGTCCATTCGTTTAAGTCTCCTCCTATCAAGACCAACTCTTCATTCCTTTCCTCCATCCAATCCCTTAATACTCTCCATCCTTCCTCTTCTCCTCTTCTTCTATACGCACAAACGATCGCTATCCTCTCTTTTCCTACCTTTATTCTTCTCACCATCACATTCTCAAGCTTTTCTTCTCGCTCTTCCACTCTTTTATTTCCCACCAGCTCCTTTTTCACCCCTAACACCATGCCTCCCATCGCTCTTCCCCTCTCATGTTCTTTTCTCGCTTCTTGCATTGTCCACACATACCCCTTCGGCAACTTTCGTTTCAAGCCCTTCGAATCCTTTTCATCCACCCACGTTTCACTCAGAATTACCGCGTCTCATTTTCCAATAGCCTCCTAGAACCCCTCGCTCTTGTTTTTTAGCCCTGACACATTCCAGAAAGCCACACTTACTGCTTTCTTTTTGTCCTTCCCCCTCCTCCTTGTCGTGCTCAGTCTTTCTTCTCTGGTAGAAACTCCGCCCCGTCTCTCCTACTCTCATTACCTTCGTTTACCCTTCTCTCAGGTATTGTTCCCTCTGCTCTCAGCTCTTCTCTCTCTTCGTCCCAGATCCACTTCATCCCATTCACCCACAACCTGTCTTTCCCTATCCATACATTACCCCCGTTCCTCCTCTCCATCCATGCTCTTCATTCGATCATCCACTTCCTCTTTCTCTCTCTCCATGTCAGGTCCTCTTCAATTCTTTCATTCCTACCCCTTAGTACCCTTTTCCTTTCCATAATTTCTCTCTTCTCCTCCGCGCTTCCCACTTTCACTATGAGCAGAGCTGTTTTCCCTTCTGTCTTTCTCCCCAGTACTTTCCCCGTCTCCACTCTCACCTGAGCCCCAATATCATTTATCAGCTTCTCCACTTCTTCCTTTCCCGAGTCGCTTTCTACTGTCATTCCTTTAATTAATATGTTTCGCTTTCTTTTCTCTTTCTCTTCTCCTTCTAGTCTTACTTCTATTCCATTCAGCCGTCTGCGCATTCTCTCATTTTCTTCCTGCAGTTTCTTATAATCCCCCTTGACTACATCTCCTACTCCCAACTCTTCCTTCTATTCACTCCCGCATTCTAGTTTCCTGACCCTCTCCTCAAGAAAACTTATTTCAGTTCTCCTTTCTTTCCTACTCTCTATCTGTTTGCTCTCTATACTATCCAGTTTCCTTAATACCTCCTCCTTATCGGCCTTCCACAGAGCATCCCACTCCTCCCATTTCTATCTAATTTTTTCCACTTCCTCCCTGACTTATTCCCTATGCTTCCTCGCTCCGTCAAAACCTTTGCAGGTTTTCTCTCTAAGGCCTCTAATGAGTTTCTCGAGGCCTTCTAGACTACTCCCCCCTGACCTTCTTTCAGGTGGTGTTCTGTGTCTACTCTTTTTGAGTGATTTTTCATTTTTCTCCTCCTCATCTAATTGGTCTCTAACCCTTTTATTGTCCTCCGACTTCTCCCTTCGCTACTCTTGATCGCTGGTTGTCGCCACTTACCCAAAAAACCTGTCGCGTTCGTACTATTGAGGCTGTTCGCTTTTGGCAGCCTTTGAAGGTTCGTCGGTCTGCCTCGTTTGTTTGCTATCGTCTCTCCATCCCCCTTACCGAGCTCCACGAAAACCTCTGCCTCATCACTACTTTCGTTACTGCCTTCGATGCTCGCGCTCGCTTCATTCTCTTGCGTACCTGCTCTGTTCATTCTCGACTCCCTCTCTGTATCCGTCTCCTGCTGCCCTCTCTCTGTTTTCCCTAGACTTCCTGTGACCGGCATTCTGCTACGTATTCTTTCCTACGTCACGTTTTCTTTTTCCCTCGCTTTCAATCCCCCATGCGAATTGTACAATCTAGATCTGAAGCCAAGACTCTTGAAAATCACCAAAAATCTCTCACACTTTCCCTCACCACTCTTAAATATACGTCTCTTCTCATTTATCCAACCCTCACACTCACCTGTCACTCACCCTAAGTGAAACCACACCACTTTTCACAACCTTTCCTAACCTCAAAATCCTTCTCTTCCACTTTTGACAATTAATATCATTCACCACCTTTCTACCAACCCCTTCACTCTCACTTACTTCTTAGCCCTTAAATACTCTACTCACCACCCTTTCTCCTCTCAAACTCCCTCTTTCCCTTCACCAGAGCCAAAAAGTTAGCACCACAAAAAATCACAAACAATCGCGATCGGTACCGGAAACGGAAGCCGTTGGTCGCTGTAGTGAGAATGTGTTTAGTGACAGGTGGTGAGAGGATTTTACAGAATTTGTGTGGAAGGTGTGAGTGGAGTGTGAGGGTGGAAGCCTAGGAGGTGAGTAGGGTTGTGCGGGGTGAATTGGAGAGATAAAAAGTAATTTGCAGCGTAGGTGTGAGGTGGGATTTAGCTATTTAGAGAAAGTGAGGTTAGGTTGGCAAGGAGTCGGGGGAGTTTGTGGTCAGGAGTCTGGGGCCTTCGAGGGGTCAAGGGGGTTCACGCAAAGTTGGGGAATTTCGAGGGAGAGAAAGGGGTGTATGCAAGAGCTGTGAGGAATTGAAAAAAATAAAATAAAAAAGGTAAATAAAGGGAAAATTTGGCGGCAATAGACGGCACTATTCTCCAGAGACATCTGTCGGTTGCGGAGGGGACTGAATTGAGAGGTCCCAGTTACCGACGACAGAGCGGAGGTGGGTAGTGAGATTGCTGGCAGTGGTGGCCAACAATGCGTGTTTTGGTTTCGAGCAGCGCGTTGGGGAGTGGAAGAAAACGGAACGGTGGGAACGAAGGATGCCAGAAGTTAAGAAAGAGAGCGTCAAGCGCAAGTGACGGGGAGAATCTCTTGAAGAGAAAGAGAGAGTGCCAAGAGAGTCCGGAGAGAAGCGAAGTAGAGAGTCCATTTAAAAAAGGCGGGAGGACACGTAGGTTACCCCTCCCAAAAATGGAGGGAAAGTCGGAGAAGGAGGCTCTCGGGCTGTTATCAGGCGAGATCAGGGGGCTGAGGGAGGACGTAAGCGGGACTAAAGAGCAGATGGAAGGTTTGAGGGAGGATTTGAAAATCCGAGATGGGAAAAGGAGATGAAAGAGCTGAGGGAGAGAGTAGAAGGGTGAGAAAGGGGTAGGAAAGAAAAAGACGTTAAAAGTAAGCAGATGGAAGAGGAGATAAAGGGGTGGAAGGAATGGACGGATAAAAGGCTTGAAAAGGTGGAGGGAAGCGCGGAAAGGGAGGCAGTTGGCGGGGGGGGGGGAGGGCTAGCAAATAGTTATTTGGGAGAGGGTAAAGAATATGATAGAAGATAAAGTGGGAGAGCATAGGAAGGAAAAGAAGGAGAGGGCGAATAGAGTAAGGATAAAGGCAATGAAGATGAGAATGGAGAAAAGAGAGAAGGCAGACAGGAGAAACAATATTATGATAAGAGGGTTGAAGCTAAAGAGCAGTGAAGAAAGGGAGGGCGTGGAAACGCTGCTACCGAGCATAGGGTGTATTAAAGGGATGGTAGGGAAATTCAAGTTGGAGGGGAGGAAGGAGAAGTAAGTGGCGGTTGTGGAGTTGGAGAGCTGGAAAGAAAACTTGGGGGTAATGCGAAATAAGAATAGGATAAAGGATAAGGAAGTTTTCATCGATCACGATTTGACGAGAAAGGAAAGGGATGTGCAGAGAATGCTGTACTACAGGGATAGGACAGATAGGGTGTGGGACGAGGAGAAAGAGGTGTTGATGAAAATGCAGGGGAATTTTTTTCGTGGGAAGTAGGTGGGTGAGGGTAATGCAGGGTAGAGGAGTAGTGAAGGTGCTGTACTGGAACGTAGCAGGGATAAAGAAGAAGAATGGGGAGTTCTGGAGGTATATCCAAGAGTTTGATGTTGAGGAACTGGTAGAGACGTGGGTCGAAAGAAAGAAATGGGATAGAATAGAGCCAAAGCTGACAAGGGGATATAGGTGAAGACTCCAGAAGGTGGTCAGAGCAAAGAAGAAAGGAAGAGCTAGTGGGGGAATCATAATGGGTGTTAGAGAAGGATTAGAGGAAGTAGTTCATGGAGAGTAAGAGGGGGAGGGAGTGAAAATGAGAGAAGTAAAGATAGGAGGGGTAACGTGTAAGTTTGCGATAGTGTACAGTAATGATGGGGTGGAAAGAATTAAAGAAAGGGTGGAAGACTTGCTAGGCGAAAGAGAGGAGGGTATCGTGGTACTGGGTGGTGACTTTAATGCAAGGGTGGGGAGATAAGGGGACCTGTACAGGAAGGGGAGAGCTTCGGAAGGAAATCAAAGGATAAGATAATAAATAAGGAGGGGGAGATTCTAGGGGACTATATGGAGGATAGAGGGTGGGCGGTGGCAAATGGTATGGCAACTGGGGACGAAAAGAAAGAATACACATACGTAAGTAAGGTGCGGGTTTTGGTGATAGACTATGTCGTCATGAACATGCATGGGTGGGAGGAGACGGAAAGACTCGCAGTAGAAGAGAGGGTAGATTCAGACCATCAGCCATTATGGTTGTGGATAAGGGGTGAGAGCGGCGGAAGGCAACGGAGGAAGAAGGTTCTACGGGGCAAAGAGTAAGCTGAACGAGGGTGGCAATAGATAGGTATGGTATAAGGAGCAGTTAGGGAAGTTACGTTTCGAAGGGGAGTCAGCAGAAGAGATATGGGAGGATTTAAAAGTGAAAGTGAAAGGTTGCGTGCAGAAGAAGGTATTCAAAAAGAAGAAGAAAGGAATGGTAAAGTTGTCATGGGATAGGGAATGTAAAAAGATGAAAAGGAAGGTGAAGAGGAAGTACAAAAACTGGAAAGACGGTACAGCGAAAAGGGAGGAGTACGTAGAAATGAGGAAGGAGTTTAGATTGATGTGTCAGAAGAAAGAACAGGAAAAGATGAAAGATCTGTAAGAGGAGTTAGGAAATGTTAAGACAGAGGCGGATTTTTATAGAGTTTCTGCCGGTAAAATTCTTTTTTTTTCTTTCTGATGTTTACTTGATTCATTAACATATATTATTAGTTTTAAATTTCTGACAAGAAACAAGAAAAATAACTATTTTTACCAGAAATTATCTTAAATCCGGACTTTCTCAGAAGGATGAGAAGACCTAGCCTATATATATATATACTCACAATGTTCTAAATACTTTCAGGGAACTGTTGTACAAAAGATGCATTTATTGCTTTTCGAGATAAAGCTTAATAATTATATTAAACAACTTTTTATAAAAAATAGAAAACCACATGTTAAAAAATGCACGAAAATTCAAATTGAATTAGAATGCCGCCGATATCAGGCCGTGCCAAATGCTTGCAAAAGACCCTCAACCGTGGAAAACAAACTCGAACACAGTGCTCTGAAATCTTAATCTTTTAGCACTGTGGATGCGTCGCTTCGAAAACCGCATCGGTTGCCCGTTACCGTTGGCGCGCTTATTTAAACTGATTTTTTTTCGTTATTCCTTTCTTAAAATTTGAAATTTATAATTTATTTTATTTTATTTAGTTATTTATTTATTTTTTGTGATCAAAGAAATATTTTTCATAATTTCACAATTACTCTTTGCTGAAAATAATTGACTTGCACATTGAATGCATAGTGCGAAAAAGATACCAGAATTGGGAGTATGCTGCTTGAAGACGCAAGCGCGGAGCTGCGCAGAACAATTGAAATCAGAATGAATCGACGATCGACGATCGACCGTTTTTGTTTATTGCGGTGGTCCTATTTGAGTTGTAATCAAGCGTTTTGCCGACTGGAAAATCAAGATTATTGCTACCAATATTTTAAAAGGTACGTTTTTGTTATTTTTGACCTGTATACACATATTTTCCACTCAGTAAGTCAGATCTATTTTTAATTAACGCTACCGTGATTAATTTGCTTCAATGTAAGGAAAATACTTTTCAGGCTTATGAATCATGTCGTACTTGATAGCGAAGCGACAGGACTTTGATATTCTCCTAATAGTACCTTAAAATTGGATGAAAAATTGGAAAAGCGGACTGAAATGCTATGTGCCAGACGAAAACACAATTTCCCAAGATGATTTGCGTCAATTGACAGAAAAACGAATGGAAACCGATGTAAATACGTGACCTTTGATAGCATAAAAAGGATAAGATTCTGTCGTACGTATTGCATCTATAATTATACTCTGTATTTAATATTTAATTATTATTCTTGTTTAATTATTTATTTAACAAAATATGTTATACAATCATTCTTATTCAGATTCGTGGACGAATTCGCTTGAAAATTTAAGCAAATTGAAATCTCGGATGCTTTTTCGAGGAAACGAAGAAAACGAGGAAAATGAGGCAGATGGAAGCAGTCTCAGTGTGCCAAGCATTCCTGATAATGTTGATACCTCATCAGTATATCGTTCTCAGAGAAAAGGTATAATACAAATTCTGCATATAAAATTTGTGTAGATGAGCATAGTTGAAAAACTTAATGAATTTTTTAATCAAACTTTTTGCCCAATGTTTCACCTAGAAATGTATAACAACATGATCTTGATATGCATTTGAAAAAATACGATAATTTCATCAATTCGAAACTTTATTTAATCATATGATACGTTGAAAAATGGATTTTTTCACTTGTGCTCACCTCTGCAGTGTGATATACCCAACCTATTGGTACGAAATTTAAACGAGCAGTCACTAACAACAAATTCTAGATCAATTTTACAGAAATTTTCTGTATCTCAAATAGTTTTAAAAAATTTTCGTCGTTAGTTTACAAAAATGAAATCTTTTAATCAAAATTTCCGCCTTATACTTGACCTAGAAATGAACAGCAACATGTTTTCAATATTTTGCTAAGAAAAATATAATATTTTTATTAATTTAAAACTATAGTTAATCAAG